>PVKZ01003380.1:0-136869 GCA_004027375.1 Macroglossus sobrinus
GTCGCTGCCGCACCGTCCGAGGCGGGGGCCGGGGCCGGGCCCGGGGCCTGGGGGGGGTGGGGTGGGGGGAGAGCGGCGCCGGCGGCCCGCGGACTGGGGAAGGAAGGAGGGAAGGCTGGAAGGAAGGAAGCAAGGGAAGAAAGAAGGGAAGAAAGGAAGGCGGGCTACGCGCCGGCGGGCGGCGGAGGAGGAGGAAGAGCGGCCCCCCGAACCCCGCCGCTGCAGCTGCGGAAGCCCCCTCCCCACCCCGGAGCCGGGGAGGGGGACAGAGCGCGTGATACCCGGGCCGGCCGCAGCCCGGCACCCCGCGCCTCCCCGCAACGGGCCTCGCACCCTAAATCCCTGTGCCTCATTGGGGGGGTCCTCCCCCGCGCGCCGGGCATGCTGCCCCCCGGAAGGAGCCCCTTCCCTCGCTGTGAGTAGATGCGGAGGGGCGCCGAGCGGGGGCGGGAGGCGGAACCGCAGGTGGCGGGTGGGGGGCATTGTCTAATTAGGGGACAGTGGTCTCAGGCCTCCTCCGGGATGGGGGTGCAGCGGCAGAGGACAGTGGGCGGGGCCTGACAGAGAGCCGAAGCGGGTGGGGGAGGCAGCGAGATGGGGTTTCTCCGGGCTAGACACGTTGTGTGTTGGGGGGTTACCGCTGCCAAACAGGATGGGACGGGCAGGGTGGGGGGTTGCACGTCCTGCGGTCGCTGTGTACCCAGCTGTGCGGTGGAGGATGCAGGTTTGGGGGTGGGCTCGCGGGAGAGGGTCCAGGACCCCCTTTCTGGGGCGGGAGTCCGAGTTATTTTCCCCATTGCCCCTCCCACCCTCCACACCGCTGCTGGTTGGGGTAGGGGGGCACGCCAGTGATGGGGAGGGGGGAAGAGGCGGCACGGGGTTTCCTTGGTGACCGCGCCTGGCAGGAGCGGTTACCTTGGCAACCGGGAAGAACTGGGGAGTTTGGGAAGTGAGAATGGGGAAGATGGAGCAGGTGACTGGGGACCAAGACCGCCCCTTCCTGGGCCTCCAGCCCCTCTTCCTCTGGAGCACCCCCCACCCCGACCCCTGCTGCTGGGAAGCTGAGCCCCTGCCCCTCCCGGCCTTAGACCCAGTCCGGTGAGCCCCTTCTGCTCCAGGGCCTCCTATCCCCCGGCACGTGTCTCTCCTGGGCCACTTCTCTCGCCCACTGTCCTCAGCCCTCCCCTCACTGGCTGCCTTCCCGCCCTTGCACCTGCTCTTCTAGGACATTCTAACTGCACCTCACCGTCCCCTCAGCATCCTCCCCTCTCTCCCTCTCTGACTCCACCCTCGTGTCTTCCTCCCTCGACCCTCTCTCCAGGACACCCCAGCTTCAGCATCTGTGAGCGCTGCTAGATTCTGTCCCACCTGGCTCTGTCTGGGACACCCCCTTCTTGATCTTCATGTGGAGCCCCTGTCCCTGTCTCTTCACCCCTGGGAGCCCCCAATCCCAGACCCCCCAATACTTGGGTGCTCCCTCCTGGAATGCCCGCTCCTTCGGACTCCCCTTCAGTCCGGAGCAAGAAGTGCCCCTCGGTCCAGGCTTCTGTCCAGCCTCCCGCCCCCCACCCCCATTTCCAAGCCCCCACTGCCCCGTGGTCTGAGTCCACCTTGGTGATGCCCCCTCGCCCCTATGCCATCCCCTTCTCTCCCCACTGCCACCTCGCTGACCCTGCGCCCCACCCCCTCTCCCAGCCTCAGTCTGCTCTCCTGAGGACACTTCCTCAGGGTGGGGGAATCCCCTGGGGCGAGCCCAGCTGGGGGGTGTCAGGGGAAAGGGAGCCTCCCGGTGCCCCTCGGCCCCTTCCTGCCCCCTCCCCAGCTGGGAGCTGCAGTGGAGCCTCTGCAGTGCCCCATTGCCATGCGCCTCACATCCCGAGTTGGGCTGCACAGCCGCCAAACAGAAACTCAGGCTCCCGCGGCAGCTGGGAGTATCCAGTTCCTTTCTCTCCAGGTTCAGGCAGCCTGCAGCATCCCCCACCCACCTACCCCCCAGAATCTTCCCACCCCCAGGACCATGGCCAGGATCGGCCCCTCCCTCTTCCTGTAGCATCTTCTGTCTCCTGCTCCAATCATACATCTGGCAGCCACCTCTTTTCTTCCCCACCTTCCTCCCGCTCTGGTGGGGTCTCCAGTCCTGCCCACCTGATTGATCGTCCACGAGGAGGGACAGAGAATGAAGCACAGAGAGGGACTCAGACAAGGCAGGGAAAGCGGGAGCCAGAGAGACAGAGGCACTGCCAGAGTGAGAAGGGCCCCAGCTCCCAAGCGGACACACACAAAATTAGAGAGCCAGACGCACACAGTCACTCAAGTAATTTTCAAAAGAAAAGGAGAGTCACGGGGACAGGGCAACGCCATCTAGACACACATGGAGCCAGCAGGCAAGGCAGAGACGCAGGGAGCCACAGACTCAAGGAGAGTGGGGACAGACCCACCATGCTGGCAAGGAGGAGCCAGAGAACACTGGCCACCAGAGGTGCAGTGGGGGAAGGCGACAGTGTGTGACTTGTCAGAGGTATGTGGATCAGAGGGTGGGAAAGAGCGAGAAACACACAGAGGTACACACACACACACACACACACACACACACACACAGCCACACACAGCCATTCACTGGCAGCCAGGGACCCAGTTTTGCATGTGGCCACAGTACCCAGTCAGCCAGAAGCCAGGGGGAAGACAAGGAGCGTGTGCCCTGCAGGGAGAGACAAGGCAGCTCCTCCTGGGCAGAGGCACTGGCCAGAGAGCCACTGGCCCATGGTCACCTTGGACCTCGACACAAACACAAAGAGCCATGGAGCTGGCCTCAGAGTCATAGAGAAGCAGCCTAATGTGCTGCGAACAGTCACACCTAGAGCCTGGCATGAGGGTCACACTCATGCCAGAGGGACGTCCAGCCCTGTTGGACCCCACAATGGCCCTTACTCCCAGCGGAGGCAGCTGGGAGAGTGTTCTTGCTACAGGGGGTGTCAGGGTCTCCTGGACATCCACACACCGGGTCTCAGAGGGTCGCTGACACCTCTCAAAAGCAGAGCCAGGGCTAAGCACACCTGTGCATGTGCACACTTCCACACACGCAGAGGCCACATGGAAGAGGCGGCTCCTTGGGCAGAGGTGCCGTGAGTGGGAGAGGAGCGTTGGCTTCTCTTCCAGAGCACTGGATCTGGGCTCCCTCCACAGCGCCTGCCTCTGTCTGCTCCCCGCCTGCCCCCCACCCCTGTTGCCTGCTGGGACTTACATCATCCCTCCCCATCTTCACCCTTCCCCACCTCTCTGGACTGGCATTTGTCATAAGATATCATTGGGACCTCCTGTCTCTGCCAAGCCTCTCAGGTCTCCCCCATTTTCCACCTGTGCCCTGGGCTGACCCTTCACCCCACGGCCCAGGCCAGTACCTTCCTGTCCTCACTAGTCTGTCTCCGCCCCAGACTCCCTCATCCGTATTACTCTCTCCCACTCCACCTGCTGTGAAACCTGCCTCTATTTCTGTCCCTTAGCACTGTTTCCTGCTCCTCCTGTGTCACTCCCTCACCCCTCCATGCCTCCTGCTTCCCCCACCTCTGCCCAGGACTCACTGTCCCCACAACTTTGAGCACATCCACGGGGTCCTGTGGGCCGTGAGTGTTATTCCCCCCCGGTGCTATCAAAATGTTTAATCCGTGGCCAACTTTTCTTCAAGAAATAAGCAAATTTCACATAAAAGTCCATTCTCGTCCCAAGAAGAAAATTTGTAGCTATATGCGGTGATGAAGAAGTAGACATTGCGGTGATCGTTTCACAAATATTGACTAATTGTGTTGTATGCTCGAAACTAATATAATGTTATGTCAATTATATCTCAGAAAAATTCAGATTATCAGCTTCTTTTGAAAAGTCCACAGGGGGAGGGGGGCAGGCGTCTCAGAGGGCTGTGCTCTGGTGTCCCGCAGGCCACCGCTGCCTACTCTTTCACTCATCTCACCTGCCCCTCTACAGTTGACTGAGTTTTCCACCTCTGCCATGTTCCCATCCCTTCCCCTTCCTTGTGACACCTTTTGTCCTGTCGCTCTCTCCATGCTCCTCCAAACTCTGAGCCTCTTTGCAGGGGGCTCTCTGACCGCCCTTCTGCTCCCATCTCCTCCGAGCCCTGGCCTGGGCCTTGCTTTGACCTACACTGTCCTAGTGGACCCAGGGGCATTGAGGAGCCTGTGTGTGACCATGACATGGGGGAGTGGGGAATGCCTTATCTCTTGACTCAGGGACCCTCCATAACCCTTTCTCCTCCCATCCCAGTCCCCAGGAGTAGGGTGGCTGTGCCAGACAGGGGTGGGGGGTGGCAGGAGGGAAGGAGAGTGGCAGGATGCTGTTGCCTGGAAGCTCACTCACATGTTGTCATGACAAGTGGGGAGTGGAGGGTTGTAGGAGGCCCCACAGTGGGGCGCAGGCAGGAGCCCGTCCCAGGGGACTGCTGGGTCCCCACGATGGGGGAAGCTGGGTCCCAGTGGATCCAGGGGCATTGAGGAGCCTGTGTGTGACCATGACATGGGGGAGTGAGGTGGGGCTGGGGGCATAGCCTGAGTCTCTCCCCTTTTATCTCTGCTGTGTCCCTGAATGCTACAGCCCATGCTCCTGTCCTGCGCTACTGTCCAGGGGTCGAGCTTAGGCCCTGAGCTCTTGTTCAGACACTGCCACACAGGTTCGTGAGCCAGGCCAGCCCGGAGCGGGCATAACCCAGGCCGGGAACAAAGCTTTGTTCTCTGGCCTAAGACCCTCGGCTGCGGGTAGAGGTGGTCAGGACAGTCACAGCCACTGCGCGGGGTTCAGCACTGAGCATCCTGTGCGGATGCCCTGGACTCTCCCCATGGAGGCTGCCATCATCACCCCTGGTGCGACGTATAGGGAAACCGAGGCTCCCGGCCCAGGGTCATGTGGCCGGATGTGGCATAGCCGAGCCGAGCCTGCAGAGCTGGGCACCGGCCGCCTCTAGCTGAGGCCCCGGGAGGGGATGTGCAGGTCCCAACAGGCAGAGCTAAGGACACCGACAGGAATGGCCTTTAGGTCGTCACTGACCCAGTCTCACAGCAGGTCTGGCTCTTGGAGGCAGACAAGCAGCTGTGCCTCCGAGGGCAAAGGACCCGCCTGCCACACTCTGTACCTCCCTGACCTCGTATGGGGCCCCCATCCACGTCCACCTGGTAAGGGGCTGGGGGGCAGCTCTCAGAGCCCCCAGCCTGTGAGGAGTGAGTGCTTTTGATTCAGCCAGAAAGGCTGGATTTGCACATGGGGCTGGGCAGGGGGCAGGGGACACAGTCACAGAATGAGGAAAAGGAAACGATAACTTTCAATATCGCTATCATTTAGTACCAGCACTGAGCATGTCACACACCAAGCCAAGTGTCCTCATCTTCGAAGACAGAGCCTGCAGGCAGGAGGGAGACCTCAGTGAGAAAGGGAGTCGGAGCGGAAACCCGGGGTTCCCAGACACCCTGCTCTGTTCACATCTCCGTCTCGGTCACAGTGACTTTGTCGAGAGCGTGTGTGCCAGGCGCTGTGCTCGGCCTGGCCACCGCTAGCATTGGACCACTAAGGCACGACCACCCTGGTGGGTAGAAGAGCGATTTTCCTTGGGACTGAGGCCCTGAGAGGTGACGTCTCCTTCCCAGGCCATGTGGTGAGTCACCACGGCAGTCAAGGCAGTCAAGGCAGTCAAGGCTGCGACCGGATCTGGCTCCCCCCAGACAGAGCCGGGCAGAGGGCAGTGGGGAGTTCGCTCTGTGTCCTTTTGTGGGTCGGGCAGCGAGGTGCCCACAGAGACCTTGCTCCTCAGAGCGGCCAGCTGGCCTCAGGTGCAAAAGCTCAGCCCACCGTGATCCACTGCCCAGGTCAGGGAGTTTGCGACTATCTATTACTTTCAGTAGTACCCCTTTTTTAAAAAATAAAATTGCCGTGTACTCCCCCAACCCCTAGACAGAAGACAGATCACAGAACCTTCCTTCTGGGGACAGCAAGGTGAGAAGGAGCCGGAGAGGCGGGAGTCAGGTGGGCTGCATCGTTCCCCTTCCAGCTTGCAAACCCGGCCACAGGCACCCTGCATTGGCAATGGCCATTGTTTTGAAAACCACCTCCTACAGGCCAGGTTCTAGCCCCCTCGGGGGTAAGTTAAATTCGGGAGAGTCAAGCCACCAGGGAGGTAGCTTAGCCAGGCCAGGGCATTCAGGCAGAAGTAGTTCCTGGTGGGACTGGGTTCAGCTGGGACGCACCAGGGTGGCCATCTCAGTGGTGGGAATCGCACTGTCCAATGCTACAGCCGCTGCAGCCACAGCCACGCGTGGCCACGGACTAATTCAAACTAAATTGACTGTTGAGCCCTCAGTCACACCACAGACCAGGGGCCAGAGCACTGTAGCCACACGTGCTGGTGGCCACCGTGTTGGACAGTGTAGATGGTGCCACAGATGGTGACACATCCAGACACCGAAACTGTCGCACACCTGGGGAACAGCTATGTTCTCAGGCCTTCGCGCACCCCCCACCCCCAGCCCCCTGCCCTCCCAGTGGGGTTGTATCGTGTCTGTGACTTATTCCTGTTTCTCAGACAAGGAAATGGAGGGACCACAGCATCCGGCTCCTAGTGCCCACGGTCCCCACATCCCGTTTCACAGAAGAGGAGAAGAGAGTCGGGGTGGGGGTGGTGACGGCGAGCAGGCAGGCCCTGCAGAGCCAGCCACCTACAAGCAGGGACGGGGCTGGGGGTGGTGTCCAGGGACTCCTCCACTCCCCTCCCCTGTCCCGCCCCCTCCCTCATCTCCTGCATCTCCAAGTTCTGCCTTTGCTGTGTCTTTTTGTTTGTTTCCTCTTCTCCGTCCCCACAGCCCCAGCCACGGTCTCATCCTCTCCCCCTAGATTGGCGGCCCAGCTCCTCCTGGGCCCCAGCCTGCCTGCTGCAGTCCACTCAGGGGGGTCTCTGCAGCCCAGAGCTGACCCCATACCGCCCTGTCATAGCCCCCTGATGCCCCACGTGGCCTGCCGTGCAGGTGGCTCTCCCTGACGCTCGAGGCAGTACCCTTAAGAGAGGACCTGCCTCTCACTTGGCCTTTGCATGGGTCCAGGCGGCTGGATCATGAACTCCCCAAGGACAGAAAACAGGTCTCATCGGCCCCTGTGCACTGGCACCATCAGGGACCCAGAGAGAGGGGGCGCTGGCTAGCGCCTTCTTCATTCAGCAAGTGTTGACTGGGGTAGGGGGGCGGGTCACACAAAACTCCCTGCGTGAGGTATGCGCCTTTCTGCGAGGAGGTAGACAATCGACAGGACGGACCGCTGTCCTCCAGGTGATGCTGGGCCATAGGGAGGCTACAAAGAAAAGGAAATGCAGAGCTGGGGGCCAGGGTCAAGCAGCCCTCTCCCAGGTGGCTTTGGGAGAGAGACCAGAGCCGAGGCAGGTGGAGCCTCTGAGACCCAAGAAAGACCGATGGGGGCAGAGGGCACAGCAGGAGCCAGACCCTGAGGTGGGACCACGTCTGGTGCGTGGCTGGAGCAGGCAGCAAGGGGCACTCAGGGAATATCAAGCAAACAAGCAAGAGCCCCTCCTCAGCTCCACCCTACCCCTACAAAACCCGGTCCTACTGCCCCACAGCTGGGCATCCAGGAAAGTCCTGTGCAGAGGCCCTGGATCCCCCCACTGCGTGTCACCAGCAGCAGCCATGAGGGACCTAGGCAGCCCCCGCCCAGGGCTCTTCTCCCTCAAGGATCAGGGGCCTGGCAAGTCACAAGGCTTGGGCTGCTTTTACTTTAAGAGCATTTAGGATGGACTGGCTCAGAGGGACATACACATGAAGCCGTTGGGTCCACCCTGGCGCTCCCAGTACCAGCTGGCAGCTCCTGGCCTTGCCCACATGACAGGCGCCCAGGTGGACATCCCCAGCTCTCCCTGGCTTTGCCATCCTGCTGGCTCTGCGCGCTTCTACCCAAGGCCCTCGCGGCCAGGAAGCTCCCGAGCTCTACCCACAATCCCTCCTGCCCTAGAGCAGTCAATTCCTGCCTTTCCTCTCACCTGAGCGTCCCCCAGGAAAGCAATTATGCCTGACAGCAACGCTCCCCGCCTCCGGGGCCCCTGAGTTTCTGATGTGCCATCTGCCTGAATCCTCTCGGGCACCATGCTGGAGATCACTCGGTGGCACTTGGGCCGGGGAGGGTGGCAGGCCTCGGCCCACCCTAGCTTGCTCTGTGCTCCTGCCCCTCACAGTGTCCCTCCAGCCTCTGTCTTACTGTGTCCCTGCCCTCCTGCCTTTCGCACCTCTCCTCTTTCTCTTCTCTCTGGGCCTCTTGCATCTGTGTCTCTGCTTCGTCCCTGGCCCCAGGCAGGGCTGGGGGCATCAAGGCCTCTCCCCGAGTCAAGGTGTCACCTGGCCAAGTTCTGGGCCTTGGCTTTCCATCCCGGCCTTCCTGTACAGGCCGTATGAACCCTCGGCCGGTGCCTTCAACCCTCCGGATCTGCTTCTGCATCTATAAAATGGACACAGAGCAGGCCTCTTGTCCTAGGGCCGGGGGAAAAGCTGGTGGGCTGAGGCGCAGGCTGAGGTGTGGGCCGCGCTTCAGACGGCACTGGGCACGTAGCAAGGTCCTGGCCAATGCTTCTCACCCCCGTGAGGGGTTCACAACAAGTGGGTGGGTGTCACAGAAGGCAGATCACGGAGCGGCCGCAGCAGGCAGCACAGCGGGCGTGCAGTTGTCACATCCTGTGCAGTGGGATGAGGGCAGTGCTGGCAGGGGGACAGCCACAGTTCAGGTTCCTCCCAGGGGGCCCCCATGCCACAGTGGTCGGGGGTCTCAAGCCCTTCCTAGCTGCATGTTTGGCCTCTGTGCCTCGGCTCTGCTGTCTGTGACACGGGAACGTAGCCGTTTCCTGTCAGAGGGCAGACGGGGGAGCCACAGTGCCAGGCATGTGGCCCACGTCACCGCCATTGGTAGCACTTATCAGGGAGGTGGGATCCATTCACGCCAGGGTCCGTGCTCAGAAGAGGAAGCGTGAGCGGGCACTGCCATTGCGGGGTGAGGGGTGTGCCTGGGGCAGTGGGCCAGACAGCCTCTCGGCACACAGTCAAATGTCACAGTGTCACCTGGATGCAGCTCTCTGCAGGGCCTGGCACGTACGGGGGACACTGGGGACCTGCCGTTTAGGACCCGGGGTACAGTCTCGGGCCAAGCCAGCTGGGGATGCCACAGCTCGGGCACGAGGTCAAGCGGTAGGCACTTGTGTGCGTAGCATAGGGACGTGCTGCCCCCACCAGGCAGGCCTCCTGGGATGGCACGGGACCCCAGGACTGGGGCCATGTGAGATGTGAGCCCAAGGTGTGTGGCTGCTGGAACATGTCCTGGGCTACGTGGCACATGGCTGAGGTGACAGGGGACACGGTGTGTGTCACGGGGAAGAAATATGGGCCATGGCAATGGCAACTGACCATTCATTATTTACTGAGCACCTACTGTGCACCAGGCACCACTGCAGATGCTGGGGGCCAAACATGCACAGAGCAGGTTGAGGCCCCACCCTTGGGCAGCTGAGCTCCAGGGTGTGGGCTCATAAGAGGTCAGAGGGTGAAAAACACTATACAGAAAAGTGACGCAGGGGAGGTGCTGGAGAGGGCACGGGGTGGCCGCTATGTGACGAGGTGCTCAGGATGGCCTCACTGACAGGTCCCATCTGAGCAAAAGCCTGACAGAAGACAGGGACAGTGGAGGGCAGAGGGGTGAGGTTCACACAGAGGGTCGCAGGTGCAGAGGCCCTGAGGCAGGTGAGTGGAGACAGGGAACGGTCTCCCCGAAGCGGTGACATTCTACCCTGACCCGAGGGAGACAATCAGAGACAGACGGTGTAGGAAAGGCTGCCGAGCAGTGGAGGACAGGAGCCACATGGGCAGGCCCTCTGGCTGGCCTGGGGGCAGACTGGGAGGGAGTCGAGGGCAGAAGTGGGAGGTCACTGGGGGACAGGTGGCCAGGCCTGGGGGCAGGGCGGGAAGCCCTGTGAAGGGGGAGCTGTTCATTGAGCACGTAACTAGTCGGTCCCCCAACGGTCCTATAGGATGGAGACTGTTATCCCTTTTCAAGGCATTTTTCTGTGGCCTAGAAAAATGAAGGCCATGGCCCGAGGCCACAAGGCAAGTCACTAGCGGATCCGGGATTCAAACCCAGGTCCTGGCACTGGCTGGACCCATGAGCTCTGCTCTCGCTGCTCCATCTTCTGTGGGTATCCTGGGTTTTGAGTGCGGAAGTGGCATGGGTGTTTGTCAGTGCCTATACCAGTGTAGGCACTCAGGAAGTATTTGTTGGCTGGATGGACGGAGGGACAGACGAATGGACAGATGGATCAAAGGAACAAATGCAGCCTCGCTTCCCATTTTGCAGAAGTGTGTCAGGGGGCCAAAGTTGGGACGGGGCTGGGGGGCAGGGTGGGTTTGCACGGCATGAATGGGGCTGGCCCTTAGCTGGAGGACTGGGGTGTAGGACTGGGGTGTCGGACTGGGGTGTCGGTAGTACGGGCTGCAGACCACTGGTCTCTCGGGGGTGGGGGTGGAGTAAATGGCTGTGTGGGATGCAGGAGCCCCAGCGAGGCTGTCTGCCCTGGGGCCCAGGGGCAGGTGCAGAGAGGGAGGGTGCTCAGCCGTGGCCCTGCCCTGTTCGCTATGCAGCGAAGTAAGCTAGGCTTGGCACGGCCCAGACCCCACTTCTCGGGCAGCGGAGCCACCAGCGTCCTTCCCCGCTCCCCAGACCTTCTCGGTTGCCCAGAACCAACGGGTTAATTAGATAACGGAGACTTTGAGGAGCCTTTGATAAGCGGGGGATGGGGAGCCCTGGGCGCAGGGGGGGGAGCAGGGGAGGAGGAGGAGAGTGGCCCTTCCCTCTCGCTCTAGTTGGGAAGGAGAGAAAGACAGGGAGGGAGAGAGGGAGGGAGCTTGGCTCTGCACTGCCGTGTGACTAGAAATTGTAATCGCGGAGAGAGGGAGAGACACAGCCAGCCTGGCCAGGGAGACCAAGACGGACGGACGGACAGACTGGCAGGCGAGACTCTGACCGAACCTGCTCCTCACAACCAGAGGGTGATGGGGACCCAGCGAGAGTGAGGAGGAGACGGAGGAGACGGAAGAGGAGGAGGGAGGAGGCCTTGTGGTCCCAAGGGAAGCTAGACAGTGACGGGGGTGGGGGGAGGTGCCTGAAGAGGTCCTGAGGCCAGGGGAGGTCGGGCACCAGAGGTGGAGGTGGAGAGGCTGGCCTGGGGGAGAGTGGAGGTGGGCGGAGGTGGGAGTGGGAGGCAGGAGGAGGCTAGCAGGGAGAGGAGTAGGAGAGTTCTGCAGTGGCCCACAACAGCTGCCCCTGGGGCGAGAAGGGCCACAGGCAAGGCGGGGTGGGGTGGGCGCAGGGAGACCCAAGAAGCCCTTGTGCCCCCACACAGCATGCCCTCGATAGAAGTCCCCCAGAGCTGGGGCCGAGTATCTGGCAGGCAGAGGCATGTGGAGGAGGGGGCCAGTGGCGTAAGGAGAGGCCCCTTGGAAGCCAAGCCAAGGGGTGAGTGCCCCCTTCTGTGGGGAGGGGATGAAGACAGAGATGGCGGAGGCAGAGGGCGCAAGAGGCCCAGCGCTACAGAACCTGTGACTGGGGTAGGGGGAGGAGTGGGCTGGAGAGGTGGGACCAGATGCAGAGGTGAACTCAGGGGCCCCCTGGACCTGCAGTGGGCACTGCAGTCTCCCACCACCCAAGGGGCACCCTGCTACAAGTCCCCTTGCCTCAGATCCTGGCCCCAATGGGCTGCACAAGTCCCTTGGCTTAAAGGATGTAGGCTGGGTCGTCCGCAGTCCTGCAAGGTGGGACTGGTAAGGACAAGGACAGAGCGTTGGTCCCTGTCACACCCAGAGAAGCAGAGACTACCACCCTCACACCAGAGAGAAACACATACGGCCCCAGCCCTCCAGGCAGAATGCCAAGTCCCGGATAGGGACACAGGGATACGAACAGAATCCATAGCCTCTCTCTGTTCCTGTCTGTGTTTCTCTGTCCCTCCGTCTCTCGGTCTCTGTCTGTCTCTGTCTCTGTCTCTCTGTCTCTTGGTATCTCTCTGTCTCTTTGTCCCTCTGTGTCTATCTCTGTCTCTGTCTTTGTCATTCTGTGTCTCGCTGTCTCTTGATCTCTGTCTCTCTGTCCCTGTCCCTGTCACTGTCCCACTGTCCCTCAGTCTCCCTGTCTCTCTGTCTGTCTTCCTCTTGCTTGCACTAACACACTCAGGCACACAGACACACGCACACGCATTCTGACTGAGTAGAAACGCTCTGGGAAACTGCAGAACGGGAGAGTGAGTGTGTGTGTGCATGTGTGTGTGTGCGCACACGCGTATGTGCGCGTGCACGCATATGCTTTGGGGGGCTGTGTCCGTGGGTCTGAGTGCGTAGTTTGAGGGCGTGCCTTTTACTGTCACTGCCACTGGCAGAGTGTACAGACAGCTTGTGGGGCCCTCGGCTGTGCTTGGTGGAACAGAGCCTGCCCGTGTAGGTGCATCTGCGTGCACCGACACTGTACGGGGTGGAGGGTGAGCCCTGGCCATGGTCCCCTCCCCCACTGCAAGCTGGCTCTGTGCCCGGGGCAAGCCGCTTTCCTTCCTGGCCCCTCAGTGTCCTTGTCTGTAACTTGGGCCCACTCGCCACTTCTTCCGGGGGGTGCCATGAGGCCTCCCGAGACTGTGTGTGGGGTCTGGTGCATGGAACAGGCCTGCCTGGAATCCCAGAGGGCTTGTTACTGTTGTCGTTCTCGCCATGGTCACCGTGGTTTGTCCTCCTCCCCCCCACCCGGCCGCACCCCCATCGTCCTGTGAAATAGGAGTGGGCATACCGGACCCCGCACTGTTTACCCCCTCCCAGGACTCAGCATGAGGTCCTGGCCCTGACCCTGCCCCGCCCCACCCCAGTGCCCTTCTGCGGCAGCTGCCAACCTGGGCCTTCCAGACACCACCTGAGCTTGAGCTCCCATCACCCCAGGGTGGCCTCGGCACCCGCTCGTCCAGCCACCTCATCTGGAATATCGCCTTCCCCTGTGCATCTGCTGTGAGGCCCAGGGGCCTGGACCGTCCCAGAGAACACTGAGGGCCACATGTAGCCGCGTGTAGTGGAGGCACTGGGAACGGCCTCCTTGCAAACACCCCGGGAGGGAGACATGAGGAGCGGGGACCAGAGGCTGGACACCCCTCCTGGAGGCTCCTGGAGGCAGCCACGGGTCTGGGGTGGGTGCCAAGATGCGAACCAGACCCCGGCCCCAACTGTCCATGTGACTCCTCAGTCTTTCTCTGTCGACTTCGTCTTGTACATCTCTCTCGCCTCTCTACCTGTTTGTCTACCTCCTTGAAATCGTGCAAAGAACTAAGCTATGAATCTGGGTGACTCCACCACTGACCGGCCACGTGACCCTGGGCAAGCGCTTCCTCTCCCCCCGGCCTGTTTTTAGTTCTTCGAAATGGGCATAAAGTCGCCCAGCCCCAGGAGGACACGAGGGGATGGTGGGGGGCAGGTCCGGCCCCTCCCTCCACCTTCCTCTCCTGGCTACCTGGGACTGTCCCTCCCTCTGCAGGGGGCGGGGAGGTGATGATGGTGACAGCTGGGTATTGGGGAGCAGCTGGGCCACACAGGGTTCTTGTTCCTCGCTGAGCCTGTCCTTCTCTGTCCCTGACAGCCCCCCGGCGCCCACACGGAGCATGAACGTTGAGGATGGCGCGTGCCCGCGGCTCCCCGTGCCCCACGCTGCTGCCCGGTAGGATGTCCTGGCCCCACAGGGCCCTGCTCTTCCTCTGGCTGTTCTCCCCACCCCTGGGGGCCAGCAGGGGCGGTGTGGCCTTGACCTTGGCTGCCGGAGGGGGGTCCCTGCCGGCCACCTCATGCCCCACAGCCTGCTCCTGCAGCAACCAGGCCAGCCGGGTGATCTGCACGCGGAGAGAGCTGGCCGAAGTCCCCGCCAGCATCCCTGTCAATACGCGGTACCTGAATCTGCAGGAGAACGGCATCCAGGTGAGCGCGTGGTGGCAGGTGTGGGCAGAGGGCACAGATGGTAGCCAACCCCTCCTCCCTGAACTGCTGAGGGGTGTCCCGACCTGCTCTTCGCGCCATTCCCTGGGCATTTGGGAGATGCTGTCTGCATCCTAGCAACTGGAGCCCAGGCCATGCGGGTTCCTTTGGGCACGAGGCTGCCCGCGTCTGCGCCTGCGCCTGTGTGTTGGGGACGGGGCCACCTGCAGAGCCTCAAGGGGCACAGCCAGCCCTGGGCCTGGCATGGCCCCAGCGTCACAGGTCATGCAGAGAGCGACTCTTGCACAGGGCCTCTGTGGGACGCCGCCCCCCAACTGTGTGGCCTCAGGCACTTGTCGGCATGACTGCGCCTCAGAGTCTTCACCTAGAAAATGGGATGCTAGGAGCCTCTGCCCAAGCGTTTGGTGCGAGGATTGGTGGCTTTCATATTTGTCAGGGGCTTGGAACCCACCTGGCACCTGGCGCGCTCTTGCTCGCCACCTCTGCGTGCTCACGCCTTGGCTTCTGGGGGCGGTATGGGAGGTGGGGTGCGCACGTGGCTGCTGCTCTGACAGTCGGTTGCCACTCAGTTAATTGTGACTTGTGACTCAGATGGGCCCTGAGCGAGGCTTCGGGGCAGAGTTGTGCCCGTTTAAAGCCACTCTCGTCCCATGCCCTGCTGCCATTTGGGGCTGGACCAGCCATCGTTGTGGGGTTGTCATGTGCGTTGTAGAGTGTCGAGCAGAGTCCCTGGCCACCAGGTGCCACTAACACCTGACCCCAGTTCCAAAAATATCCACAGATGTTGCCAGGGACCCCCTGGGGACTCACCCTGGCTGAGATCCCGTGTGGGTCAGTCCGCTGTTTCCATCTGTGCAGGCCTCTCCTGCCCCCGCCCATAGAGGCAGGAGGAAGAAGGCTCCTGTGTGACTGTCCCAGGCCTCCCAGAGCAGACATCCCCTCCTCCACCACAGCTCCTGCTCTGTCCCTCGGGAAGGGGATGTGGTCAGTGGCCCCCATCTCGCCGTCCTGGAGAGCCTGCTCACCAGGGCCCAGCTCTGCGGGGGAGAGAGGGGACCTATTGGGGGCAGTGCCAAGGGGGCCACCAGAGGCAAGAAGGCTGTCCTGTCCTGGGGGGTCGTAGGACAGAGACCAGTGAAGCAGGAGCAGGGTTCCAGAAACATAACCAGCCTGTTCGCGCCCCCACCCCTGCTCCCACAAGACACTGGTCTCTGGCTGCAGGCCACCCGCCCGGCCACTGCCTCCAGCAGGACACCTCTCCTACTGGCTCACTGAGCCCACCTTAAGCCCCTCCAGTGCAGTCCCAGCTGACATGCTGGTGTCTCCCTCCAGGGAGTGACACTGCTCCTCACTGTCACCACACACCTACCTCCACACCCCGTCACCCTTCCCTGACTTGTGTGGCAGTCAGTTGACACTGCCAGCACCAGCTCTGTACCAGCCCCAGCTCTTGGTTCCGACCAAGACTGGCAGAGCCCCGCCCCAGCCTGCATCGTCTAGGAGGGGAGCCAAACACACAGAGGGGATGGCACGCCAGAGGAGGCTGGGTGGGGGTCGGAGCACCCAGTGCGCCCATCAGGAAGGGGTTCTGAGCCCGCCCCGGCCGTGGCCTGAAGCCATGGCAGAGGCCCTTCTTCTCTTTGGGGAGCTCAATGACAGTTTGGTCTCACAAATGTTTGCTGGGAGCCCACCGAGGGAGTGGCATGCCACACATGCACACACACACATGCACACATGTGCACACATGTACATATGCATAGACACACATGCACTGTGTACACGCATGTGCGTGCACACAGGCATAGCCGTGCACATGTGTGCATGCACATGTGCACACACACATGCACAGATGCACACACGGGCATGCATGCACACATATACATACACACATGCACATGCCCAGTGCTGTCCTCAGCCTAAAACTCTCTGAAAGCTCTTAGCCTGGAATGTGACATCTGGGCTCTTCATCTAAGTCCCCATAGCTGGCACCAGTCACTCCTCAGGTCAACCCTCTGCCTGGACATGCCTCCCCGTACCCCCAGGCCAGCCTTCTCTCTCTGCCTTCCTCTCTGGGCCCACAGTCCACCCCAGATACCCTAGCCCCCACCCCAAACGCTTGTTTGTCAAATGTCTCTGGTTTTCTTCTGTGTAGGAGGCAGTGGTCTGGGCACTCAAAACACAATAGCCAAAACCAGTGACAGCCCAGCTCCACTGAGACTCCCACCTGCTAGATGCTAGGCCTAGTTAAAGAGAGTGGGAAACAGAAATAGAGGAGGAGGGGTGCCGGGTGCAGGAGGGGGGTTCCCAGCTGCAGCTTTAAAGATACGGGGAGGTCAGGGTGTCCTCAAGGAGGTGACATTTGCACACATGTTTGGAGAAGGTAAGGCGGGGAGCCCGTGGACACCTGGGGAAGGGAGTGGCAAGGCAGGAGGAACAGCCAGGCCTCAGGCTGGAGCATGGTGAGCGAGGTGAGCAGGCAGGAGGGGAGGGCTGAGAGGGACACTGGGGGCAGATCCTGCTGGGCCTTGTGGTCACTGAGGACTTGGGCTCCTCTCTGAGTGAGACAGGAGCCAGGGGCGGCTCTGACTTGGGTCCCTGTCCGAGGTGCTGAGCACAGACTGCAGGGACGAGGGTGACAGCGGGAAGGCTGGCGCAGAGTTCAGGAGAGAGATGCTGGCGGCTCGGCTCGGACAGGCTGGTTTTGGTGGAGGAAGTGAGAAGTGCACGGATTCTGGGTCTGTTTGGAAGGTGGAGATGACAGGATTTTCCTGCAGAGTGGATGTAGGAAAAGGGGAGAAGAAAGGATGACTCTGAGGTCAGGTCTGAGCTGGCCCCTGGGCTTGGACCTGTTTGCTCATGTGTCCGCCACCCCATCTCCAGGCCACTCCCCTCCAAACCCACATCCCTGTCAGACTTTATGCGTGAGCCCCATGGGCATCCATGGAGCTCGTTGTAAGGCATGCACAGTCTGCTGCATCCATGCACGTGTACATTACGAAGCACACGCAAAAATCGACAGTCCAAGGGTGGAGAACAGGACCCCTTCCTCATCCCGGGAGTTCTGGCACCCCGCTCTGGAGACTGCAGACCCCCCACAGGCACATTCCCAAGGGCAGAGCGGGCACTTGTGAACGCCCAGTCGAACTGGCCCCTTAGCGGACAGACGCCTTGCAGATGGGATCCCCTCAGGAGCAATTAGAGGTGCTCTAAAAATAATAATTTTTAATTATCTAAATAAAAAAAATTTTTTTAAATCACCCTTAGTCCCACCACCAGATATAAATACTACTGCTTACATTTTGTTTTAAAGCATTCCTGGCTCTTTTCTGTGCCTCTGTGAATGTGCTTTTCAATTATTGATTACAGAATGGATACAAATTAATTTAGAAACATTAGAAAACATACCCAAGTAAAAACACAGGGACAAAAGCCAACTGTGATTTCACAGCCACAGGTGACGCCCATGGACCCGGGTGTCTCCCAGTCAGATACTCTTCACAGGCATCCTCAGCATGTGCACAGCAGGTCCAGGGGAGTAAACCGATGTCCTGCTTTTCTTTCTATTTTTTTTTTTCAAAGAAACAAGAAATCACACTATTTCATACTGTTTGTGGCTAGGTCTTGGCAGCTAGGAGCTTAACCATGAAGTTCTTTGTCCCTGACACTAATCCTTGCCTTTGATGTCAGTTTTCACGATGGCACAGGACACTGTTACTGAACCAGGTGCTTCCACTTTCCAGCATTTTCACCGATATAAACAACAGTGCAGTGAACATCCTCGGTGCTAGTTCCTCCTGACACTCCGGATTCGGCCCTTGAGATAAATCCCTGTGGTAGGGTCGCAGGGTGGGAGGGGAGCTGGAAAAGTACTGCCCCATCAGTCTTTGTGTTGCGTTTGTTTGCGTGTTGTCCCCCCCCCGCCATGGAGACCGTAAGCTCCGCAAACACGCATGCACACGCACATGCATACATTCGCATGTGAGGCCTGGCTCCTGCACAGGCAGCCACCTCCACCATAAGGGCAGGGATTTTGCCTGCGCCCTGCTGTCTTCCCAGCACCTGGCGGCTCCGTCACCTGTTCCCCCTCCCTGGCTTGTGAGGCAGCAAGGACCGTGGGCCATGCTGGGAGTGCGGGACAGTGAGTGGCCACACGGGCCTCTCTCTGGAGCAATGGCACAGAGTTTGGCGGAGAGTCAAAACGCCGTCTTGACGGAGACAGCAAGTGGTGGACGTGGGTGTTTTAATGCCCCTCATGGGAAAAATGAATTTTTTTAAATCATCAGTCTTCCATGGGCCCCTAGTTCTGTTTGAGATTGGATGGACGTGCAAACCTGAAGCCTGAGCAGATGCCTTCCCTCTGCCATGTAGCGCTGATGCCACTCATGTGCCACCGTCCTCACGGCCCCCCGGAGAAGCAGGGGTGCGGCTGTGGAAGCACCTCCACCCAGTAGGCCCAGTGCCAACCCTGTTCTTCAGTCTTGCGGTGGGTCCAGGTAGAAGCTGCACCTGCCACCAGTGGCCCGCCAGTCCCCTCTTCATGAGGCCTCCAGCCCATCTCCTTCCACCTGCACTGCCTGTGTCCTGGTCCTGCTCCTGTCCCCCCACCACCACCACCTAGCCAGCCGCCCTTACATGTTTATTGTGGATCTTTCTGCTTGTACACACTCTGGAGAATGCTTACTGTTGCTTTGTGTGCGTGTGTTTTTAACTTATGTAAATGAAGCTGGATTATAGATGGCTTTGTCTCCCTGTTTTCACTCAGCCTAGATTGTAAGCCGTCCGTACGGCTGTGCTTGCAATGTGTGTGCGCGCGCGTGTGTGTGTGCGTGTGTGTGTGTGTGTGTGTGTGTGTACACTCCATTGCTTTGGCTGCTGTGGAATTCCCCTTGATGGGCATCTCCCCACCCCGAGTCAGGACAGACATCCCAGAGGCTTCATACTGCCCCCACCACAAATCCTCCCTCAGGACTCTTTGGGATGTGCGTGATAATGTCTTGAAATGTACACCAAGGGGGTTGGTGTCTCAAAGGACATGCACTTAACCCAACAAAGTACTGATCCCCGAGGCTCGTGGCGAGCCGCCCTGGGTCCCTCCGGGCCCCTGTGAGGTCACGTGGGCAATGCACATGAAGGCGCTTGGCAAGGCGTAAACATCTGTCCTAGGCAGCCAACTGGCCCATCTGAGGGATGTGCTCGAAGGAGCACAGAGCTAGGTGACCGCACGGCCAGCAGCCACGCGGCCCTGGAGGCCACTCCACGTTTTAATAATCCTGGTATCCATCAAGCGAGTCAGTGCGCATGCTCACCGCAGAGGATCGCACCTCTGAGCGCAACGCAGCTGCGGAGAATAGCGAATGACACAGGCAAATGCTTAGAGCATGGTATTGAGCTTCCGAAGGATACAAGTAGGATGTCCAACTGGTGTTTTAAAACTTATTTAAAAAAACAACAAGAACCAGAACAGGGCCCCCCCAAAAATGTTGGCAGCACATAGGGAGACAGTCGAGGCTTGACCCACTTCCCTAGCGTGTTATCAAGCCCTTGGGGGCCTCGGCTCTAGCACCGCTGATATGGGATGGAAACAGCCTCCAGACGTGGTTCCATACCATAGCGGTCAGGACGGCTGCTTTATACTCAGGAGGTCCCGGGTTCATGTCCCAGTGGAGCCACTGTCCATGGTCTACGGCCATGCCACCCTGAACAAGCCCAATCCTGTCTGGTCTTGGAAGCTAAGCAGGGTGGGGCCTGGTTAGTGCTTGGATGGGAGACCACTTGGGAAGACCAGGTGCTGTAGGCCTAAATAATAATAATAATAATAATAATAATAATAATAATAATAATGACAGGAAGAAATGGCCTCCATCTGGCCCAGGGCTGCTGAGAAAGTCCGCCCTTTGAACGAGTATGTGCTAACTGCCACCACGTGCCAGGTGCTCTCTATGGCCCTGGGGATACAGCGGTCGTCATTAGGTCAGACGAGGTGGCATAAAGTGGGGTGACTTAGCCTGGCGAGCAGTCAGCTGCTAAGGACACCAGAGCCTTGGCAGTGAGGCGTGGCAGCCGGCCTCTCTCATTGTTGTTGCCTCAGGGAACCGTCAATCTCGGAGGCGCCCTCCTTGAACCCCCAGAACCCCTAGTCCGGTCGGTGGATGTTGGCCTCGGTCACCGCTGGCGACAGCACCCAGCACAGGGCCAGCCCAACCGTTCTCAAGGCTTCTGAACCTCATAACAGCTCCACGTGGGGGAATGGTTGGAGTCTCATCCCCATCCTTCCGCTGAGCAGACTGAGGCCTGAGGGGCAAGAGGCCCCGGGCTCCCCTCCGTGGATCACGTCTGCTCTCTGAGCCCCTCACCTGGGACGGGGCGTGCGCCCCCAGTGTCGCTCCAAGCCCTGGCATGCAAGGCCGCGGTGGGTTAGCGAGAGTGGTTCCTGAGCATTCCCTGCTGCTCCCTCGTGTGTAGCCCTCTAGGTCCCGCGCCCTGGTGTCTGGGTTATAGTCCTGGCCCTGAGCGCCCCAGCTTCCTCCCAGGCCCCAGGCCTGCATCTGCTCTCCACCCCCAGCCAGAGTCACCGCACCATCCCTGGACTTTAACCCCTACCCACCAAGCTGCTTGCCTCCTGCCTGGTCCCAGTCACACCATGCTCAGGGATGCCCTCTGCTGGGCCAGACACAGCCCCAGCCCCTTGCTTCCTGCCCTTGACCCATGCCGGCCACACCTCTTCTCTAGTTACAGATACCGAGGGTTTAATCCTCCTGCCACCTAGAGTGGGTCCTGTCTCCACCCAGAAACAGGCTCCAAGGAGGTATACGGCTGAGACCACCAGTCCCTCTTCCTCCCAGGTCTGACCGGCGAGTAGGTCTCCAGTTCAGGTCCTGATTGGTGGACCGAGCACCTACTGTGTGCCAGGCACTTCTCTCAGCACAGTGAGCAGGACAGGTGCACGTCCCTCACCCACGAAACTGGGTGGACAGACGGGGCAGAGGGCACACAGGGGCCGCTAACCCTTGAACAACACAGGGTTAAAGAGCACTGACCGCCACACAGTCGAAAATCCACATATAACTTCCGACTGCCCCCCAAACTCAGTCGTCCCTCTACATCTGCGGGAGGTTGGTTCCTGGATCCCTTGCAGAGACCAGCCTCTGCAGGTGTTTGAGGCCCCTGAATAAAAACACAATGGCAGAGAACAGGGTATGCAGTCGGCCTCTGCATATGTAGACTCCCAATGGCAGGGCGAAGACTATAGGGGTTTAGTGAAAAAAACAACCCCGCCTGTAAGGGGACCAGGCAGCTCAAACCCATGCTGTCAAGGGTCAGCTGAGATGATGACACGCCAGGCAGAGATGAGAGGGGAGGACTAGGCAAGACAGGCCAGAGAGGGGCCGGGGACCAGGGCGCCTTCCTCGGAAAGGGGATAGTTGACCCCCAGCCCCTTCCTGACCTCACTTTGCCATTCGTCCCGGCCACCGGCTTTGGCAAAGTCACGGTGCACTTAGCCGCTGGAGGGCTCCTGGGACATGGAGTTACCCCTGCATTATGTGCATCAGGTCCAGACACCTGTCTGGGCTCCTAAGGGTGGGGGCAGGGCGGGCATCAGGCCTGACTCAGCGCACAAGACAGGGCCTGGCGCTGGAGCCTCGGGGGACGACCTCTCAGTGGATGAGTGGAGGGAGGTGCGTGGTGGGTGGTGGGAGGGAGGAGGATAGACAGGTACGTGGATGGACGGCACATAATCGAATGGATGGGGCAGGCGTCCAGGAGGAAGAGGACGGTCAGGAGGGCTTATCGAGGAGACAGGCTTTTTCAGGAAACCTGAAGTGATAGGCTGGGATGGTGTTCCAGGCAGGAACAGCACAAGCCCAAGTGTGGAGGAGGGGACGGGGGATGCAGGCTTGGGCACAGAGGTACACCTAACAGGTGCCGGGTCCCCGCACTAAGCCCCTGATGTGTGAAAAGGCATCATATCCTCTCAGCAGCCCCGGGGGGAGGTCTTACAACCCTCCCCATGGGCCCCAGGAAGTCTAAAGTTTACCCCTTGTCACTGCTGGGCATCACTGCTGGGCTTCCCGGCCCGGCCCAGCATGCAAGGACTGTAGAGCGTAGACAAGGCAAGCGTGGGTGAGCACACAGGGGTCGTCGTTTGGGGCACTGAAGGCCAGTGGAGTTCCGGCTCCTTCTTATCGGGTATATAAATGTTGGGTCCACTGGCCTGCCTCACTCCCACCCCCCATAGCAGTGGAGGGCCTGCCGGGGATGGTAGGTGCCCGGGGAGGCTGAGTGGTTGGCTCCTTCTGGAGGGCACAGAGACCAGATACCCCACCCCGCTGGGTAGAGGGACAAGTTTAAGATTTGTTTGTTGATCGGGGAGGGGAGTTGTGATAAAGGCCTTCACCAAAGGAGATGTTGCATTCTGAGGGGCTCCCTGCCGCTGGGCTGGGCTCCTTCTCACTCAGTCCTCAAGGCGCCAGACCCCACACCACGGAAGAGGGGACGAAGGCCCCAGGAGGCTGAGTCGAGGCCCCCGAGTGGCTGGTGAGTAAGGCGGGGACCCGCACTGGCCCCCAAGCCTGCCAGGCTCCAGCCACGTCCTGGCGGTCAGAGAAGTCCCTGCCGAAAAGGGAGACACAAGTTCCTTGTGTCAGGGAAGACGAAAAATGTGAGAAGTCATCATAAAAGCAGTTGGTACAGAAAAATAAGTGTTTTTAAAATTGTGAATGTAAAAAAATTAATGCAAAAAAAGTAAGCTTACTTCTGTTCATTACATTCAAAGCATATAAAAACCATTTATCTTAATAGTCTTACGATGAACAATTCACTTACTCATTTTCCCACCACAGTTAAATTTTTAATAAAGGATTTCTTGACAGTTTATTTTCTTAAAAACCCCAGCAGAACACAGTGGGATTTTTTTTCCAGCATTAGTAGAGGGAAGACAATGCCACTGGGAGTTGGGAGGCTGTCACTGATGAGGCCACAGTACCTTGACTGACTGGTGTCTATATCTTTGACATGGAGCCGGGTGTGGGTGACATTGGACTCGGTAAACATGAGCTCAGGAGTGAAGGGACTGGGGGACTTGGGCAGTTAGACGAGCATCAGAGGCAAAACCCCTGGCCTCACTCCTCTGCCACGTTGAGGAATGGGAGTGTCGCATCAGGCCAAAGACGCCAGGCCCGGAGGCTGTAGGGATTTGTCTGCTCCAAGAACCAGTCCTGACCTCACCCTTCCCGCATTGTGTCAGCGGCCACAAGGGTGGCCTGCACGCCCCGCACCCCACCCCCACTTCCAGCATCAGAGAGGGTTTTCAATCACCTTCGCTGCAGAGGTCAAACTGCTTTGGAGGACCACAGGCCCCCGGTCTGTTACAGTATTGCCTCTTAAGTGGCTGCTTGAATTATTACATTTAGTGTCCCTCTTCCGTCTCGAGGTCAGGCTCTAGGAAGACCACTGTGGCTATCTTGTCCATGGTCAACCCTCCAGAGCCCAGCATTGTGCTTGACTCATAGCAGGTGCCTAAAGTCTGTCTGTCAAATGAGCTGATCAACACACGGGTAATGTACAAGTAACGCTCAGCTTGTGCCACAAAAAGCAACATGGAAGCCTGCAGAAAGCCCTCTTGGTTTGGGGTGGGGACCTCGGGTTTAGATCCAGGACAAGTACCTTTGAGTCCTGGTTCCACCACAAAGGTGCAGGATCTTTGGGGTAAGTTCCAGGAGTTGACATCTGGCTGAGAGGTAGCCAAGGGTACGGCTGCAAGGGAGCGGACCATGTGGAGGAGACATAGAGGCAGGTGGACGCCAGGCCCAGCAGGGCTTGGGACTCAGGCTGGAGGGCTGAGGGATGAAACAGTGTCAGCTCCAGGTGTGGCAAGCCCCTGGAGGGGAGAGGCTGGAGGCCTGGAAGCTGGGCTGGGCTGGAGGGCTGGAGGGAAGACGGCTGTGAGACATTCAGAAGGGTAGAACCTCAGAGTTGCAGCTGACCCCGCAGGCGGGTGGGGGAGGTGGCAGGTGGTTCTATGTCCCACCCGGCTGCAGCCGGCTTCTGGGGGTGCTGCGCCAAGAGCCGGAAGGCGGGGGAGGGCAGGGTGGGCTGCACACTCCTGCTCCACCTGCAAACGGAGACCCCGGGACCAAGTGTGACTCAGATGGGAAGAGGGGTCGGTGTCCTGAAGCACTTCCTGGCACCTGGGCAGCCAGCCTTCCATTCTCAGCTTCTCAGTCCCACCTCTGCTTTCAGAGCCCACCTCGTCCCATCTCTTTGGCGACCGGTGATGACAGGAACCTCCCTCTCCTGTTGTGATGGTCAGAATGGTCACTAGGAGCAGCAGCAGCGAGGGCCTGTGTCAGGGTTGTGTTTCGCCAGCGGTCCCCAGGCGGATGGCAAAGCCGCCTGGAGAAGGCTGCCGTGGTCACGACGTCTGGGAACAGAGCGGGGCCAAGCGAAACCGCCAGGGACCGGCCGCATCACACACATGAGCCCCCTCGGAGGGACGTGGGCTCCGGACCTGTTTGAGCGGGAGGGCGTTCATTGCGTTGCTGGGTCTCTGAAGGGACACGGCAGGATGGGAGGCGGAGACCTGCGGGCTGGGCTGCTCCGCATATTCCCTCCAAGGGGGAAACCGAGGCTGCAGGGGCCCACATGACAGAGTCGAGACTCCAGAGCTCGAGGACAGCGGGGTACTCGGACCCCTTGTCCTGCCCCCCAGCCTCCTGCGCAGGCACTGCCTCGTGGCCGGTGGCCTCGGAGACCGGGGACAGCTGGGGACCTCCCCAAATCCTCCCACTTCTGAGGCCATCCGGCAGGCATCTCCTCCCATCCATGCCCAGGGAGCGAGGTCCTGCGGTACCCCTCCCGCCGGTAGGCCTTCCTCAAGCGGATCCCCCGCAGCCGGCTTCAGACCCCACTTCGCTTCCTGCATGCGAAATAGCATCTACAGAGGCTCAGGCGGCTCTGAGAGTCAGCCCTGTCCACCCCCACCATCTCAGTCCACGAAGCAGGGTGAAGCCCGGCAAAGAGTTCCAGATCACCCAGAAATCGTTTCTGAGGCCTATTTCAAGAAACAGGAAAATGCTCACAATAGACTACTACTACTGCTGCTACTACGGGGAAATGCGGGGCCCGGGAGTGGATATTATGTCACCAACATGTCGTGAGACAGAAATGAGAAAAGAAGCCGGAAACGCACGCCCAGGTGACCCCGTGGACAGGAGATGAAAGGGTCGGCCCCAGGCGCTCACAGAGTGTATTCTGGGTGGGGGTTGGTGGCTGACTGTTCTTTTCTTCTTATGTGTTTTCCTAAAATGGGTGTGTGTTGCTTTTATCAGCAGAAAAAGAGTCACCTCGTTGCTCTAATGAGGACCCATGGCGGAGTTCGAAGTTCGGTTAGTGTTTATTGGAGGAGTGAGGCAGATTGGGGGCGGGGACGTCCCCTCCTGGACTCAGACTCCATGTTGTGTGTTTCCTCTGCCATCCCAATAACACCCTGTCCCTGTGCGCTGCTTCCCATGACCTGAGGATTCCAGAGTCAGAAGGTCCTGAACTGGCCTCTGTGCCCCCCACTCCCCAAAATAGGTCCCCGACGTCCAGTTGGCAGGCTGCTCGGAGGGCAGAGTACAATCGTGGGGTTCAGGAGGCCGGGTGTGCAGTGTCAAACCCCTCGTTCGTCACTTTGCATCTTGATGACATATTGAAATCATAACATGGAGCTCTACTGGCCTAAACAAGTAGACGATTCAAATCTGTTTCACCTGTTCTGGGTTTCCTTTGAACGTGGCTTTCAGGAAACTTAAAATGAACAATTCTCGTCACACTTCTGTTGGCTCACGCTCGCATGGAGTGGCTGTTAACCGCTTCGCACATGTGACCGTGATGGGAACACCATCGCTCCTTATGCTGGGTGCCTCTTGAGGACGGTCTGGTGTTTTAAGCCTTTTAGAAAGAGTGTCTCTACTTGTTGTAAAAGTAAATTTTGTCTACTGAAGGAAAAGCTAAAGGTCGCCCATAAAAGTCAGCCATAACCCCCAGCAGCTGGGGTTCATGCACAGAAGAGCTCACTCTATTTCCTACAGCCTTTTCCTGGCAGCTGTGTGCGGACACCCAATGCTTCAGCCTCCTTTGAGTTTTACGAAGCGTCGACTGCACAGTGTATTGTTGGGGGCTTGGCATTTCCCCCTCAGCGTTATAAAGCTAGAATCCCCCATGGCATTGACTAGGCTTCAGAAACGCCGTCTGACAGCCGTTGGTGCTTGGCACGGTGATTGGCGAGGATAGTCTGGTGAGACTCTGCCTCCCAGCCCAGCTCCGCACAGCCCCTTCTCCGGCCTGTCAGCCTCAGCCCGAGATGTGGTGGCCATGGTCAGGGACAAAGAAACAGGATTCTTTGTCTATGACCATGCCACCCTGAACACGCCCAATCTTGTCTGATCTCGGAAGCTAAGCAGGGTTGGGCCTGCTGAGTACTTGGATGGGAAGACCACCTGGGAAGACCAGGAGCTGTAGGCATAAAAAAATAAAAAATAAGGGATTGTCAACAAGGTTCTTGCAATCTGTGAGGTCAACTGAGTTGCCTCTCCTTTAAAAAAAAAAAAGAAGGAAACAGGACTGGAGCCGCACGACCTCGGCCGGGTCCCAGGTCTGCCATCCCCTCCTGTGTGACCTTGGGCAAGTCCCTGCCCCTCTGCACCTACCTTTCTCTCCCACTTCAATGGGGATAGTTCAGCATCACTTGTGTCAAAGCCTCGAGACCAGATGCGTTGGCATTCTGACATGAGGAAGGTGGTCCAGGTGGCACATACTTTCACAGCACCCCAGTGGGTCTCACGTCCCTCATCAAAGGTGGGAATGCTTGAACAGTCACGTGGTTGGGATCGATAAAAGGCTTAAACAGCTTGCATGAGTTCCAATTCGGTTTTGCCACCAGGTGGAATTTGGTGCCAAAGGTATGAAAAATCTCTGTTTTCTGAGCCTACGGGTTTTGGAGTTGCAGGTGTTGGGGAAGGGCCATCTGGCAGGTTAGGTCATTTGCCCATAAGGCGTTTAGAACAGGGTTTGGCCCTAACAGCGTGTTCCACACTAGCTGCTGTTTCATCTTTTATATTGAGGGTAAAGTAAATGTAACAAAATGCCCCCATTTCAAGTGTACAGTTTTGACAGCTGCACTCACCCATGGAGCCGCCACCCCAATCTGGAACATTCCCAGGCAGTTCCCTTGTGCCCCTTCCCACCTGTCCCTGCCACCAACACAGGCTCAGAGACACCACTTGGCACATCTAGAGCAAGGGATGTTCGGGGTCCCTCTGCACGCACCTGGGCGTATGGCCGCTCGCGCTCAACGAGATGCCCATGAGACCTGTGCAAGGCGTTGTGTGTGTGTGTGTGTGTGTGTGTGTGTGAACTCGTCCCCCTTTGTGACTGAGCCAGTGTGTCCCTCGCCGGTTACAGATGTTTGGGCAGCTTCTAATTCAGGCCATAGAGAGCACAGGGGCGTGAGTATCCACTACAAGCAGCCGGATGGGCCCGTGCTCTCTTCGGCCCTGGAGAAAGCGGGGAAGGTGGGGACATCTGAGTCACGGGGCTGGAGGGTGGTTCTGTGTTCCTAGGAAACAATCCACCCATTCCAGTCTCACTCCCCCGCCCCGGAGCCCGCCCACCTGCACATGGCGGCTTGGAGCTTACTCCCATGGGTGCGCGTGGGTCCCTGACTGGTGTCTCCCCTCCACTGCCCCAGGTGATCCGGACGGACACGTTCAAGCACCTACGGCACCTGGAGATCCTGCAGCTGAGCAAGAACCTGCTGCGCAAGATCGAGGTGGGAGCCTTCAATGGGCTGCCCAGCCTGAACACGCTGGAGCTGTTCGACAACCGGCTGACCACGGTGCCCACGCAGGCCTTCGAGTACCTGTCCAAGCTGCGGGAACTCTGGCTGCGCAACAACCCCATCGAGAGCATCCCCTCGTATGCCTTCAACCGCGTGCCCTCGCTGCGGCGCCTCGACCTGGGTGAGCTCAAGCGGCTAGAGTACATCTCGGAGGCAGCCTTCGAGGGCCTGGTCAACCTGCGCTACCTCAACCTGGGCATGTGCAACCTCAAGGACATCCCCAACCTGACAGCCCTGGTGCGCCTGGAGGAGCTGGAGCTGTCGGGCAACCGGCTGGACCTGATCCGCCCCGGCTCTTTCCAGGGCCTCACCAGCCTGCGCAAGCTGTGGCTCATGCACGCCCAGGTGGCCACCATTGAGCGCAACGCCTTCGACGACCTCAAGTCCCTGGAGGAGCTCAACCTGTCTCACAACAACCTGATGTCGCTGCCCCACGACCTCTTCACGCCCCTGCACCGCCTGGAGCGCGTCCACCTCAACCACAACCCTTGGCACTGCAACTGCGACGTGCTCTGGCTGAGCTGGTGGCTCAAGGAGACGGTACCCAGCAACACGACGTGCTGTGCCCGCTGCCACGCGCCCGCCGGCCTCAAGGGGCGCTACATCGGCGAGCTGGACCAGTCTCATTTCACCTGCTATGCGCCGGTCATCGTGGAGCCGCCCACAGACCTCAACGTCACCGAGGGCATGGCCGCCGAGCTCAAGTGCCGCACGGGCACCTCCATGACCTCGGTCAACTGGCTGACGCCCAACGGCACCCTCATGACCCACGGCTCGTACCGCGTGCGCATCTCCGTCCTGCATGACGGCACACTCAACTTTACCAACGTCACCGTGCAGGACACGGGCCAGTACACGTGCATGGTGACGAACTCGGCCGGCAACACCACGGCCTCAGCCACGCTCAACGTCTCTGCCGTGGACCCCGTGGCTGCCAGCGGCACTACAGGCGGCGGGGGCGGCCCGGGGGGCGGCGGCGGCGGGGCAGGCAGCGGAGGCTACACCTACTTCACCACGGTGACCGTGGAGACCCTGGAGACGCAGCCCGGAGAGGAGGTCTTACAGGCTCGGGGGACCGAGAAGGAGCCGCCAGGGCCCACGACCGATGGCGTCTGGGGCGGTGGCCGGGCTGGGGACGCGGCGGGTGCGGCCTCGTCATCCACCACAGCGCCTGCCCCACGCTCCTCCAGGCCCACGGAGAAGGCGTTCACGGTGCCCATCACGGACGTAACGGAGAACGCCCTCAAGGACCTGGACGACGTCATGAAGACCACCAAGATCATCATCGGCTGCTTCGTGGCCATCACGTTCATGGCCGCAGTGATGCTTGTGGCCTTCTACAAGCTGCGCAAGCAGCACCAGCTTCACAAGCACCACGGGCCCACACGCACCGTGGAGATCATCAACGTGGAAGACGAGCTGCCCGCCGCCTCTGCCGTGTCCGTGGCCACCGCCGCTGCCGTGGCAAGCGGCGGCGGCGTGGGTGGGGACAGCCACCTGGCCTTGCCCGCTTTGGAGCGTGACCACCTCAACCACCACCACTACGTGGCGGCCGCCTTCAAGGCGCACTACAGCAGCACCCCGAGCGGCGGGGGTTGTGGCGGCAAGGGTCCGCCGGGCCTCAACTCCATCCACGAACCTCTGCTCTTCAAGAGCGGCTCCAAGGAGAACGTGCAAGAGACGCAGATCTGATGCTGTTGCTGTTGCCGTCGCCACCACCAGGCGGGGCCCCGGGCTCAGGACACACGGGCCCAGGACACACGGGCCCAGGACACACGCCACCCCCTCCACAGCCCCAGCCCCTGCCCCTCAGATCCCGGAGAAGGCAGGCTCTGAGCTCAGCTGGACCCCAGGCGGCTGGCCCAGCGAGGACAGGGCGGGGTACCGGGCACTGAGTCTCCTGGCTCCCCTGCCCCAACCCTCCAGGGTGACCGCAGGGATTCAGGAGAAGTGGCTGGAACCCTCTGCTTTTCCTCCTTGCTCTCCTGACCAACTGTCCAGCCCTCCAACTTCCAGGGGAGAAAGTTTTTTTGAGGAGTGTCCTTTCCCCTCGCCCCACAAAAGTCCTCCTTTTATGGTTCATTTTTTTGCAGTTTGACGCCTGTCCCCTTCTCCCACCTGCACCCACCCCCACCCCCAAAGGAAGACAGACACGTGGTCGTCAGCACCTCTGGACACCCGGGCCCTGCCCACCCCCCACCAAGCCCACTCCTGTCCCTGGGCCCCTTAGCTGTGGGTGGGGCAGCTTCAGCCCACCCTCCACCGCCACCCCAGCCCCCACCCGTCCCACAGACTCTTTTGATACCGAAGGGAGGTTTGTGTCAACGACTACCTGCTCTGTAATTACTTTAAAAAAAAAATACGGAAAAAGTAAAAAAAAATTTTTTTTTTGGTCATGACAGCATGGAGGAGAGAAAAAACGAAGTGAATGTGGATGGGGAGCAGAATGAGAGGATGTCGAGGCCCCTCCCCCTTGACCTTGGAGGCCCCAGGATGGCTGGGTTGCCCAGCACCAGGATTTAGTCTCCCCACAGCTCTTTTGAGGCAGGGACTGGGGTCCTCTCCCCTGCCTCGACTTCTCAGCTGAAATCAAGGGGTCCATATTAGTTTCCCGGGGCTGCTGCAGTGGAGTAAAACCCAGGTGGGCCAGGACAGCAGGAACGCATGCCACGGGAGGCTCCAGGGGTCGGAGGTCAGGCGTGGACCCCGCAGGGCAGGATCCTTCCCCACCTCCTCCAGCTTCTGGTCAGCGGGGCACTGACCTCCATGTGGCACTCTCCCCGCCTCCCATGTCGTCTGAGTGTGTCTGTTCCTATCTCACTCCTCCTCTATCAGGACCTGGGTCAAATGGGAAGAGGGCCCTTCCAGGTTACTCTGGTGTCACCTCATCTTAACTGGACCTTCTGCAAAGACTGTTTCCAAATTACATCACTCAAGCCCTGGAGGTCAGGACCCCCAGCATGTCTTATCAGGGAACACACGTCAACCTGTGACAGAGTCAAACCAGTGTCTGTCTCTGCTGCAGACCCACTCTGGACGCTGCCACAGAGAAAGTGGGCCACGTGGGTCCCCATGCAGGGGCAGAAAGGGGGGTTTGGGGGTACAGGGGCACTCCAGCTATAAAAGGGCTGCTCTGCCGCCTTGTTAAAGCAGAGGCAGGAGGGATGGGATCTAGATCTGAGAGGGAGCTATGCTGTCACCAAGGAGGGCAGGGACTGCACGGAGTCCCCAGGGGAACAGCAGCCAGCGAGTGGGAGCAAACCCAGGGGCCAGCCAGGGCAGTGGACAGCTGCTGGTGGGGCCGGGGGAGGCCAAGATGCTGGCATTTCAGCCTTTAGAGGGCCGGGCCCACCAGGACTGCCATCCAGCAGTCTGGACTGGCCGAGGCAGCTGTCTGGACCAGGAACTGCTCTGGGCAAACATGGCCGTGGACCTCCACCTCCTTTTTTCTCTCACCTCAGCCTAGCCTGGCACCACACATAGCAGGCCTGCTTGCTACACGGGACCTGGTGTCCTGGAGTTGAGGACACAAGTGGGGCAGGCAGGAAGACCCCATGTCCCCAGCCAGGCCCTGCCCCTTCCATGGCCATTTCCGCCCCACGGCAATCCCCCCTCCCCAACCTGGGTGCCCTCAAAGCAAAATCCCTTCTGGGCCGTGGTAGCCGCAGCCCTGTACCTCTTCTGCCACACTCTCCCGACGTGGCTGGCATTAGGCCCTATCTGTCTGCACATCTGCTCTGCCGCCTGTCAACTCAGGACCCTCCCCCTCGCTCCCTCTTTCATGCTCTCTTTCTCCCTGGTCCTCTTTCAGAGCTGATCCTGGTTGCCATGGAGACACTGCAGCCGGTACCAGGTGGCGTTTGGGGGCAGGAAGCGGCACTGCCGCAGCCTCCACCATTTCCAATGCCAGGCACTGGCTGGGATTCATTTTGGGGGGCACTCGGGCTTCCCAGGCCCCCTGCAGGCTTCTCCTTGACTGATGGGAGGGGGGACAGGGGATGGGAGGGTGTGGGAGTGAGAATACAGCATGGGGGAAGGGGAGGATGAAAGGTGATAAGTCAAGGTGAACTGCAGATGTTCTGGAGAGGGGCTGGGCTGAGCCAAACTCAGCTCCCACTGCCTTGTGGGGACATGCGGTATGACCAGGCCAGGCCTTCCTTGGCCCTTTCGGTGGGGAGGACATGAAGGCCTGGCCTGGCCGGGGACCGAATGGCAGCCAGCCCAGAGGAGATAGAGGTGGGGGCTGGGAGGATGGAGATCCAGGGAGGCAGATACGGAGATGGAGAGGAAGAGAGCTCAGAGACAGAAACAGACCCAGACGGAGGAAAACACTGAGGAACATTGACAAGAATGTACACAGTGCCAAGGCACGGGGGAGTGGCTGTGAGGGTGCAGATTTGGGCCGCGGGAGCAAGGAGACAGAGAGCCCAAAGTCCCCATTACCATCTCTCCCTGCTCTCAACCCTCTCAACTCCCACCCCAAGCAGGATGCAGTTTCCATGACAACCCGGCCAACATAAAAGTGGGGGCTGGGGACTGCAGTGAAAATTTTCCACATCAGCAGCAAGGGAGGAGGAGGTGATTCAGAGAAGGAACCGGCCCATACAGTGGGGGCTACTAGAGCCCCTGGCACCCCAGGTCATCGTGCCCACTGCCTCCAGGATTCTCACCCCACCCCCACCCAGCAAACCTAGACCCTCCTCTCTGGGCCACTGCGGGGAAGGTTAGGAGAAACTCAAGAGTCAAATGTCCAAAGATCAGAGACTGCCCAGGCCTCCAGTGGAGGGGACCAGCCAGCTGCCAAGGGAGCTCAGACCACAGGCCATAAGATTCAAGGCCATGGCCCTCAACAGGGCCCCGTGGAGGGTTGGGGTGGTGGGCTACAGCCGTCTCAGTGAGTCCCGGACCATCTGGGGTCTCTTCCCCGGCCTGTTCTTGAAGCCCCAAAGCCCCTGTGTCCTCCATAAACACCTTTTGTGGATGTCTTTACCTGCACCAAGGCCATCTGTGTGTCTGCCTGAGCATCTTTCTTCCATTCCTGACTACGGGGCCCCATCCCGCTCTGTGTGCCCATTCTCTTCTCTCTCAGACTTTCCCTCTCCCCAGGACAGTCCTGGTCTGCCATCTGCTGACTCAGGGACCAAAACTTGACCTAGAATTTGTTTTCATCTGGAATCGTGACCCAGGACAAATGGTGGGGAGCGTGTCCCCCTCCCTGCAGCTCTAGAACCTCACTGACCTTGGGGAAAGGTCAGTGACCTCTCTGTGAGAAACTGGGGCTCCCTGAAGCTCCTGCCATGGCCTCCCTGAGCTGCTGTGTGATCTCAGAGGAGTCTCTTACCCTCTCTTGAGCCTTGGTTCACCCAAATGCAAAATGGGGCAAGCCCATACACCCTATTTCCCCTCCCAGGCCAGGGTAAAGAATGACAGGCCTCTACAGACCAAGGGAATCTGGGGAGGGGAAACCTAATACCTCTCCGCAGCCCTCCCCCACTTCTTCCTTTTCCCAGGCACCCTGACCTTGTGGTGGAAGTGGCCCATCCCAAAATAATCTGTGAAACTGGGGCACAAATCGTGCGCCACTCCAATCTCCTGGTGAGCCCCACCCCTTCCACCTAGGCTCTACCCGCCCCAGTGTAGGATCTCCCCATCCTGTGACCTCAGCACTCCACCTTCACTCTCTGTAGGTGGGGTCCCCCTCAGCCCTGGCTGACCAGGCCACAGAGCAGCAGCTCCTGGAGGCCTCGCACTGCTGAGACCATGCCATGTTCATGGCCCAGAGGCCCTCTGGGGCAGTTGCATCACCAGATTGGATGCAGCCAGGGGAATCCAGGTGAGGGTCTGTTGGGCTCCCTAGGAACCGGAGGCCTGCAGAGCCCCCTTAAGTCCCCACTTCCAGAGCTTCCGAGTCACTATGGCCACACACACTGATGGCTTCTGGCTCGAGGGACCCCTGGCTGCAGCGCAGGGCAGCGCATCCCGCACTGTGCTCTATGAAGGCCCTTGTCCGTGGGCTCTGCCATGCAGCCGCTGCCCTGGCCACCCCAGTCTGGAATTTGACCACATCATCGGGGTGCTTGTGGCTGATCTCAGGTGAGCTAAGCTGAGCAGGACTGAGGTGGGGGCCAGGGCAGCCGAACTGACCGCTCTGTTTGCCCCAGCCTCATGGACACACACGTGGTGGACATGGAACTGAGCAGGCAGACCGCGGGGCCCCACAGGACGAAGCTTCGCTGTGCACACCCACCGAGGGAACCCCGCCGAGCCAGGCACTGTCTCTGGCTCGGCCGCTGTCACGGGCTCGGCCACTGTCACTGCATTCTGGCCAGGCCCTTCCCCAGTGCTAGTGGCCCCGGTCCCCGAGCCATGGGCTCTGTGCTCTGCAGAGCTTGGGCCTCAGGCTCTGGTTCTGCAGTTCCGAGTCTGTCTTTGTTGTTTGAGCTCTGCGTCTTGACCTTCCACGCCATGCCTTTGAATCTTTTTCTCTCTTTCTGTCGCTGTCCACTCCCCGGATCTCTCTCTGTCCCTCTCTTTGGGTCGCTGTCCCACTCTGAGTTCCAGTCCCTTTCTCCAGGTTCCCCTCCACCCCACCTGGGTCTGTCCCTCCCTCCAGGTGTGTGTCTCTCATCTCTCTGTCGCCGCCTTTCATTCCCCGTGTGCCCCCAGCAGGCTGCTGCCAGCTCCACCCCCAGGCCGGGATCCATCTCTGCTGAGAAGCCTTCACTAGAGCAAACCCTCCACTCATCTGCCGCCCCCGCCACCGCCCCGCTGCTCCCCGGTCCTCCGTCCTGTCTCAGTAAGTACTGGGGATTCTTCTCCCGGCACAGCTTGGTGTCGCTACTCCTTTGTCACCCTTCTATGACGTCACACCGCGTCCTCACGCGTAACGCACACTTCCCAGCATATGGGGGGGGCAGGCACACCTGGGAGCTAAACGCCCGGAGCTCTCGCGAGGGCTCAACCGCCATATTTCCCAGAATCCTCTGAGCAGCAGGGGGCGTGGTTTGCGCGAAGGGCGGGGCTTCTGTATGGAACACTTTCGGAGTTCTCGGCCGGGGATGACGATGGTCGCCTTCCCACGTTCTCGCGACACCAGTGGACTTCCGGATCACGCTGCCCAAACGCTCTGTGCGGAGCAACAGCGCTCGCGGGGGCCGCCGGGAGTCGTAGTCCGGCATGCTGCGGCCGCCGGGAGCTGTAGTCCGTCCCGCCTGCCCAGTCAGCGCCGTGCCCCACACGCGGAGCCCGGAGCCGCCGCCCAAGGGGATGCGGGAGCCCCTGGTTCCGGCGAGCAGAGAGGCAGGAGGGGTGAGGGGCGTTCCTTGGCAACGGGCAAGCGCTGTAGTTGGGGTACAGGTTGGGGAAAGAGCTCTATTCCATCGTGTGTGGGGAGGGTGCCCTGCTGCCAGGCGACAGGAAGAAAAAACCCTATATCGTGACAACCGAGGGGAGTCGTCTGTTGCTAGGCGACCAGAAAAGACCCTGTGCCTAGAGACTGGGGAGGAGGAATTCTCTGTTGCTAAATAACTGGAGGAGAGTCTTGTTACCTAGTGGGGTGAAGGGGTCGCTGTCGCTAGGTAACCAGAGAGGGATCCTGTTACCTGGGGGGGGGGGGAAGGGTTTCTGTTGCTAGGTGACCACCATAGTACCTTTTCACGTAGTGATGTGGTGAGGGTGAGCAGGAAAAGGAGACTTTTCCTTAGGAATGGGGGATGGAGGTCCCCAGTTGCCAGAAGAGCCTCCTGGAGCAAGGTCAGGGCCCCCTTCAGGCCACCCAGAGCCCCGACCCCAGTGGCAGTGTCCCCATATCTGCTGACAGGGTGGACCTCCAGATCCTGGTCCCCTGAACCCCTTCTCCATCTCCCAAGCAGGAGCCAAGGGCGGCATGTCCCAGAGCCCGCCCTCTGTGTACCACGAGCAGCAGCGCCTGGAGCTGTGTGCCATCCACGCCCTCAACAATGTCCTCCAGCAGCGGCTCTTTAGCCAAGAGGCTGCCGATGAGATCTGCAAGAGGTGACTGTCACCCACCTGCACCCCTGTAGAAGCAGGGCTCAAAGAGGAGAGGCCACCCACCTGGGTCGCAGAGAGGCAAGGGTGGGGCCCAGGGGCTGTCCGCTACCCCATCACACGCCTGGGCTGGACCCTGGGTCTCAGAGACAGACATGTTGCCTCCTACATCTGTCTGTCCCCTCTGGCCTCCCAGCTGGTTTTTCCCCTCCAGTCCACCCTGCACACACCCCAGGGCTACCACTGTGGCTCCCCAGCACCCCTGTGAGAAGTCCCAAGGCTCACAGCCTGATATCCAAGGCTCCGTGTGCTCTGCTCCCTGCCGACCTCTGCAGCTTCACATCTCACCACTCCCCGAGAACCTCATTGCCCTCCAGTCCCTAAAGAAGCCCCGCCGAGGTGGCCCCTGGGCAGACCATCCTCTGTCGGGCACAGCTTCTCCTGGAAGCCTGGAAAGTTCTGCCTCACTGGTCAAGGTTTCAAAAATCGCTTCTTTATTATCTCTCTGCTGTATTCCCCACCCTCCCCGCAGCCCAGCCCCAGCTCAGGCCCCATCATCCCCTGGACCCTCCTCAGCTTCCAGGCTCCAGTCCATTTGGACCTCACGTGTTCCTACACCCAGAGGTGACCTCGTGTCCCCCTCTCTTAGCCAAAGCCCTCCCATGATTCCCCAGCATCCTCAGGCTGAGTTCCAGCCCCTCAGGCTAATTAATGGCGAATTGACTCATTTCTGTCATTCAACAGAGGGGACAGTCAGCTCATGCCAGGGCCATGCTGGAGACCCAGAGACGTGTCCAGTATGAGCCTTGTCCTGAGGAGGCCAGGGAAACGCTCACGGGAAAATAATACAAAACTCCCCTGCTCCGGCCTCTCCTGCTGCCCTGCCCACCAAGGGCCCAGATGGAGAACAGACATGCCACTGCTCTGAGACACAGGGCCAGAGAAACAAGTGGTGGCGGGGTGGCCCTCCCGGGCTGGGGGACAGCCAGAGGAAAGGCTGGGGGCAGGTGGCTGGGAAGAAGGGGGTGCTGAGGCTAGGAGGCCAGCAGGGACCTGGCCATGCGGGGCCTCGAAGGCCAGGCTGAGGGGCTGGGACTCTCTGTCTTGGGGAGACAGGGCACCAGGGAGGGCTGGGAGCAGGGGAGGGACAGGGTCAGCACTGGGTGCAGAAAAGGCTCCTGGGCCCTGTGGGAGATGAACTGGAAGTGGGGACAGGGTAGAGAGAGTGGGGCGGGAGGAGGAGAACCGGGGTCTGCTGAGTCACAGGGGTTGAAAAGAAGGAAGGGTTCAAAGGGTGGGTGACACCCTGGGACTCTCCTGTTCAGCGGGGAGGCTGAGGCCCTCCCAGGGGCCCTAACTCAAGCTCTGCCCCTCCCCCTAACCAGGCTGGCCCCAGACTCCCGGCTGAACCCCCATCGCAGCCTCTTGGGCACCGGCAACTATGACGTCAATGTGATTATGGCTGCCCTGCAGGGGCTGGGCCTGGCTGCTGTGTGGTGGGACAGGAGGAGGTGCGACCCGGGCACTGTGCCACGTGCGTGGGGCTGGGCACCGCGGGTGCAGTGTGATGGCTGTCAGCGTGGGACAAAGCAGGAGGAAGGGAACAGGCAGATCAGAAGTACAGAGGAAGAGGGAGATGGGTGGCGAGAGAGTGGGGGCTGCGAGGTGGGGGGAGAGGCCCAGAAGACCAGTGGAGGAGCCGACAGGTGATCGACTGGATGGTGAAGGGGTGGCTGGAGGTGTTGGAAAGCGGTAACGGCATGATGGGTGGGTGGGTGCACGGCCAAGTGAAAGGTGGATGGATGGCATCTGACCACGTCAGCGGGCAGATGATGTTTTGGGTGAAGGGTAGTTGGTGGCTGGTGGGAGGAGCGTGTGACAGATGATGTGCAGACCAGTGGCGGACTTGTGACACGTGGGTGGGAGCTGGGGAGGCGGTGGTAGGAGGCTTGGGTGGATGGGTGGCAGCTGCTCCTGGCTGAGCGAGGGCTTCTGATGACTCAGTGGGCGGATTATGGGCAGGTGGACACTGAGTCCGAGCTGAGCGGGAGGGCGGACGGGCGAGCTGAAGGAGGCGGGCAGGGCTGGCTGCGGAGCGACACACACGTTCCGCACGCAGCCCTGACCACAGGGTCCCCGCGCCGCCCCATAGGCCCCTGTCGCAGCTGGCCCTGCCGCAGGTGCTAGGGCTGATCCTGAACCTGCCCTCACCCGTGTCGCTGGGGCTGCTGTCGCTGCCGCTGCGCCGGCGGCACTGGGTGGCCCTGCGCCAGGTGGATGGCATCTACTACAACCTGGACTCCAAGCTGCGGGCGCCTGAGGCCCTGGGGGATGAGGACGGCGTCAGGTGAGAGCAGGCAACCGGGCCCCTCGCCACAAGCGGCAGGGCCCTGGGCCTCAGCATCCCTGTTTCCCCGTCTAGGGCCTTCCTGGCAGCCGCGCTGGCTCAGGACCTGTGCGAGGTGCTGCTCGTGGTGACCAAAGAGGTGGAGGAGAAGGGCTGCTGGCTTCGGACGGACTGACTGGTGGGCATGGGAGTCCCCCCTGCCCACCCGCATGGCCCTGCGCCTCCTAGTCCTGCTCCTACAGCAAGGACCAGGCTTGCACCCCATGGCGCCTGCCGAGGCCCCAGCCCCGCCCCCCACACCCCCTGCTCCCCAGTGCCGCTGCTGCCTCAGTAAATGCACAGATTCACTCCTGGCCTGGCCCTGAGTCTGACTAGTCCCGTCCAACAGTCATTGCTGGGTCCCAAGGCGCTCAGCGGGCCCTGCTGGCAGCCCAGACTCCGGCTGGCCACTGCCTTGTGACCGCCTGCCAGTCACACCCCCTGAACTTCAGCCTCCTTCCTGCCCTGGTGAAGCCGCATCCTGGTGACCGGGAGAGGCCAGCAGGGACCAGTAGGTGCCACTGAGAGTGTTCGGTGGGATGAGTGCCATGGAGAAAGCAAGGCTTTATCTCATGACAGCCAATTCTCGTCCATCAATTGCAGTGATGGCCCCCAAAGATGTCCCCATCCTAATCCCCAGAACCTGAGGATAGGCCAAGGGGAATGAAGGCCGTGGAGGGAATCATGGCTGCTGGGCAGCTGACCTTGAGAGAGGGAGAGGAGCCAGGAAAGATGCTAAGGACCAGGGGCGAGAGCTGCGACAGGGTGGCCTGAAGACAGAACGGCCCTCGACCCAGGAAGTGAGAGCCACCTCTAGGATCAGACTGTCCCCTGGCCCTGCCCATACCTGGACTCTAGCCCAGTGAGACTCATTTTGGACTTCTGCCGCTGCAGGTGTTGAAACAAGCAGTGTGTGTTTTAAGCTACGAACGTGGTTAGAGCAGCCGGTGGTTATGATGCATTTAGGGCAGCAGCCTCACCTCTCGAAGGGAGGGGGCCAGGGGCGGGTCTGCAGGAAAGGCAGGCCAGGTACAGCAGCCAGCCGGGCAGAGCAGCCGAAACAAAGTCCCTGGGGCCTGCGTGGGCCCCAAGAGGGCAGTGGGCAAGATGGGAAAGGCCCCCATCTGGTGTCTATGTCTTTCCCCTCAGGGCCTGCTGGCCCTTCCTGTTCCATCAGCCTTTCGCTGGCCTCCTGAGCTCCAGCTCTGGGTCTGGCCTGTGTGGCCCCTCTTACCACCACCCCCTCCAGCTCTCAGGTGGGGAGGGAAACAAGGGAACAGGAAGAACTGTTCCCCGGGGGCCACAGGAAGGTGAGGGGACCTGGGGACTGGCTCCAGAAGGCTGAAAGGGGCTCTCCAGAGGGCCAGTGGGAGGGGAGGGGAGGGGGGCCCCTTTCCAGAACAGGGAACAACTCCAGATGAGACCTGGAATGTGAGGGGAGCCATTAGGCCTGCAGTTACCTGAGGTGATGAGCCAGGCCCAAAGCCGGTGCCACCAAGGGCCCGCTGAGCGGGGGGGGGGGGGGGGGGGGGGGGGGGGGGGGGGGGGGGGGGGGGGGGGGGGGGGGGGGGGGGGGGGGGGGGGGGGGGGGGGGGGGGGGGGGGGGGGGGGGGGGGGGGGGGGGGCTGCTCAGTCCTGGGTGCAGAAGCCCCCTCAGGGGCTGTGTGGAGCAGACAGAGGCCATGAGGCCCTGTAGGAGGCTGGGGGTCCTGAGCCAGGACCCTGGGGACAGAGAGGAAGTAACAGAGAGGAGAGGTCTGGGCCTGGCAGGCTCCATGGGAGGAGGAGAGGGGTAGTGAAGAAGGCACCCAGGGGCTGGCCCTGGGGGACAGTGGGGCCACCCCCAACAGTTGGGCCCCTGGGAAGAGGGGTGGGTTTGGGGGACATGCACTCACTGGGGTGTAAGGGGTGTGACAGGCTGGGTGACAGGAGGAGGACCCAGGTCAGGCACTAGGGAGACGGCTTCAGGGGTTCTAGGCCCATCTGAGGTGGCTGGAGTGAGTGTGAGCCCAGGGAGGGAAGCAGGTAGGGGGGCCTGGGCAGAAGTGGGGTCCCCTACTAGGTGCCAGGCAGAAATGGGGGGACCAGAGGCATAGGGAGGCCACAGGTAGGAGAGGCAGCAGCCTGGGATGTGTCTCCCCCGCTCAGCCTCAGGCCTGGCTCCACATGAACACAAAATTCATCCAAGGACGACACACACTAAACTCTGACACCCCAAAGAAGGCGGGGAGCAGACGTCGGCGGATGCACTTGTAAAAGTCGGGTGATGTGGGGACCTGGGCTCAGCAGGCTCCGTCCCCGAGGCTTCCGGAGGTCAAAGGGCAACTTGTAAGGTGAAAACTCAAATGGCACATGAGGAGAAACCAACCGGCTGGGGTCCCCAGACACCCCAACTGTGGGGGCAGTCCCCACAGCCCCCCTGCAGGACCCGGCTGCCTCCTGGTGCCCTCCTTCCTCTGCCCGTCCAGCTGGCTCCACCCAGCTGGGACTGTGACACCCCCCTGTCTCCCCACTGTGTCCTTCTCTGGATGTTTCTGCCTGTGTCATCTCCCTGGCCCCTTGGGGCTCCCTCCTCCTGACGTCCCTGTGGCCAGTCCCACTCTGTCCCAGACAGCCTGGTTGGCTCCTAAGTGTTTCTATTCTGGGGCCTGAGTGGCCTACCCAGGTGCCTCCGCAGCTGTGGCCTAATATGGTCCAAGTGAGGAGGCGGGGTGGGGGGGTAGGGGAGAGGGACGGGTGGGTCCCAACCCCTCGTGCTCCCACCAAGGTGGGGGATCCTGTGCACTCACTGGGTGCTTTGTGGCTTGCCCCGTGGTGACCGGGCACCACATGCCAGGGCAGGGGCCATACTCCAGCTGTCCCTCACCCCAGGGCGCCCAGCTAGGCTGGTCCCAGAGCCTGGGCAGTGGGGGCTCCAGGGGTTCTGCCCAGTGGGGGCGCCCCGTGCAGTCTTCACTGCCCTGCCCTGGTTGCAAGGGCAACGGGGGTCGGGGGGCCGTGGTCATTCAGCAGGTGCAGGGGGAATGACAGCTGTCCTGTGCTCCGTGGTGCTGACAGCTAAAGCCCAGTTTAGCTCTCTGGAGCCAGGGGCTGGCCTGATAAGGGCTGGGAGGAGTAGTTCTGCACCCCGGAGCACCCCTTAAATCGCCCGGCCGGGCCGAGGGGTTCGCTGACACTGATGCCAGATGAGAGGGTCATCTTTCCTCCGCTGCCCCACGTCCCTGCGGAGGCCCAGCTGTCTCAGCTCTGTCTCCATCTCTCCACAGCTCTCCCTCATCTGCCCATCTTCTCTGTCTCTTTCCATCTCTGTCCCCCCTGCTGTCCCTTTCTCACCCTTCCCATCTCTAAATCTGTCTGCCTTTCTCCTCTGCCTCTCTCTTTCCCCATCATCTCTCTGACCTCTGTCTCTCTACCTCTCTCATCTGTCGTCTTCTCTGTGGCTCTCTCCCTGACTATTCTCCATCTCAGACTCTTTGTTCCGCCTGCCTCTCTCCCTTCTCCTGTCTGTGTCTCTCCCCCAACTTCCCCTTTGGTCTCTCAGTCTCTCCCTGTCTCTGTCTCTCTTCCTTTGTGTCTTTGTCTGCCTGTCTGCCTGCCTATCTCTCTCTCTGTCTCTCTCTCTGCCTGTCTTTCTGTCTCTCTCTGTCTCTGTCTCCCTGCTTCTGTCTCTTTCCCTGTCTCTGTCTCTCTCACTACCTCTGTCTCTCTCCTTGTCTCTGTCTCCCTCCGTCTCTGCCTCTCTCTCGACCCCACCTCTCTCCCCAGCTCTCATGTGGAGGCCTCACCCCATCCTCCACTGTGGTTTCTGCTGAATAAAGCTGTTTCTGTCCTCACTTCCCTTACTCCTCTGCCTCTGAGCTCAGTGTCCCCGCCCTGATGCCAGGTGGGTGGGGGATGGGAACCAGGCAGGGGCTGGAGTTGGGGACGGCGGGGAGACAGATCTCTCTACAAGAGACCAATGCAGGGATGGGGAGAGACCCAGAGACTCAGGCATAGACCAAGAGCATCCACAGACTCGGAGCTGGGAGAGACAGTAGGACAGCAGTATGAGAGACGCAGAGATGCGAGTGAGATGGGTAGATGAAAACTCAGCTGGAGAGACGGAGACAGAGGGCGGGTGGGCCTGGACCCCTCACCCCCGACACAGCAGACAAGGGTCAGGCAGCCCCTTTTCCTCCCTCCAGGCCGTGCCAGGCCTGGGACAGTGCGCCCTTGTCTTGGTTTGGGTTGGGGCAGCTGCAGATGCCCCCCCCCACCCCGTTCTGGCCTCCCTTCTGGGTCCCCACCTGCTCCATGTACCTGAAATGCCCTCTTGGCTCTCCTGGCACTCTCTTCTCTCCCAGACCCTTCCTATGCCCTCTCTTTGTCTTCCTGTGCTTCTGGCTCCCTTCCTTGGAGGAAACGGGCATTTATTAAGCTTCCAGTGTTTGCCAAGCAATCCCCACACACTGCCTCTGCACCTCATACTCTTTCGCTCTCCTCACCCTGCACCCTGATTCCTTTCGCTTCTTCCTGATTTGCCTGGTCTCTCCTGAGAAGGAAAGGGCATTTACTGAGCACCTACTGTGTACCCGAAAATGTCAGCCCCCTGTCATGACATGCTTTTCTTTCCCAAGTCCATCCTTCCTTCTCCATTCATTTTCTCTCCTTTCTGACTTTCAGCTCCCACCCGGGGGAGGGAATGAACACATGCTGAGTGCTTACTCTCCCTACACCCTTCCCCACCCCCTCCCTGTCTCCCTGGCCTCCCTGCTCTACACGCATCTACTGATCTACTGAGCGCATGTGGTATGCCAGGTGGCCGCCTGCACCTTCTCCATCTTTCCCTTTCCTGTCTCCACTGGCTCGTGCTCTCTGCTGTCCTCTGCTCCTTTCCACTCTCTGCCAAGGATGGAAATAGGCAATTATTGATCACCTACGGTGTGCAGACCATTTTCTCATACCCCCTCCGCCCCTGGGTTCTCCCTGTTCTTTCACCTCTGCCTTCTCCTCCTTCCTGCTGCTCATTCCGCTCTTTCTGGGGGAAGAAAATAAGTAACTCCAGAGCACCTACTGTATACCCAGTGGTTAACACTCCCCTCGTGTCCTCTTGCCTCCTCCTCCCTGCCCCTGCCCCGTCCCTGTCGCTCTGCTGCCTTCTCCCTCCGCATTGTTCTCTGGGTCCTCTCCAGGAGCACCTGCTAAGCTCCTGCTGTGTGCCCCACAATTCGCCTGCTCTCCTGCCCCCCAAATGCGCTTATTGAGCGCCTCCTGGGTAACCACCGCCTCGTCCCCGTTCTCTTCCTCGTTTCCTCTCTTTTCCCAGCTGCTTCTCAACTGCAGCTTCTCTGTCCCCTCTGCCCTGCCAGCTCTTCCTGAGGGAAGAGACGGGCACATATGGAGCACTAGCTGTGTGCTGCCAGGGTGGGGAGTGGCATTCATTCAGTCCCTACTGTGCGCCCACGGCTCAGATACACCTTCCCATCACAGCTTCTCCTGCTCATTCTCTCTGCCGGACTGTTCCCCTCCTGCCCTTCTGACATTCTCCCAGGAAAACAGCTAACACTTAACTAGCACCTACTATGTGCCCGGTGGTTCCTGCCTGCGGCCCTCCCACCTTAGGCTGTCTTTGCTCCCATTTTTTTCCTCCGTGGTCGTCTCTTCCCCTCCCCTCTTTGCTCACTTATCTATTCTCTTCCGAAGGAGGGCATGGGCATTTATTGAGCACCTGTGGTATACCAGGCTCTTCATAAGCACGGCCTCCCCTCCTCACACTCTCCCTCCCCACCTGCTCTCCATGCTCCCCACCTGCTCTCCATGCTCGTCACCTGGAATGGAGGGGCACTAATTGAGCATGGACTGTGTGCCGGGTAATTTCCGAGCACTGATGCTGCCCCCTTCACTCCCCGGGTTCCCTCTCTCTCCTTCCTTCTCACTGGTGGTGGTGGGGGGCTTACTTTTCCAGACGGGAGGGTTTGGGTGCCCTCCAGGAGCCTCAGGTCACGGCCGCTGTGGAAGAAGCCATGCTTCTCCCTCACACGATGAGGACACAGTGGACTGGGCTCCAAGTTTATTTCTTCATTGGGAAAACAACGGGGATAATAATCCCAGCGTGTGGGGGACAGAACGAGACCCACCAGGGGGCACTGACTCCTCGCTGGCCACTGAGTCCGGGCTGGCACCTCTCCCACCACCTGGCAAAGTGGGTAGGAAACTGAGACTCAGCAGGAAGAACCTGCCTGTCACTCATCTCCCTTCGCCTTCCACCTGTTCCTCCCCCACAAGCCTCTGCTCCCTCTCCCCTCATTCTGGGTATCTTTCCATGTTTACCTGTTTCTCTTTCTCTCTCTTTCTTCTTCTATTTGTTTCTCTCTCGCTCTCACTCTCGCTCTCTCTCGCTCTCTCTCTCCCTCTCATTATTTGTTTCTCTCCCCTCTCTCTCCCTCTCTCCGTCTCCCTCTTTCTCTTTGTCTCTCTCCCTTTCACTATTTCTATTTCTCTCTCCCTCTCTCTGTCTCTCTCTTCCTCTGTCCCCCTTTCTGTCTCCGTCTCTCTCTCTCTCTCTCTTTCTCCCCGTCTGTCCTTCAATCTGTCTCTGTTCTTTCTCCATCTCTCTGACACACACACTGGTGTCCCTCGCACTTCCTTCCACTACTCTACTCATGCCTCTACTCATGCCTTTGTGTCCACATCTGTATTTTCCTTTCTTCGTGCCGCTGCGCCCCCTCCTCCCTCCGCTGTCCGTCTGTCCACACCTCGCACACACGTTTTCTTCATTGCTCTCACCTTTCACGCTGACCCCACTTATTCCTCTTTATTTCACAGACTCCTCCCCATTTCTAGTTCTCTGACCACGTTCCTGTCCTGTCTCCCCTTCCTCCACCAACCCCACTCTCCCTGGGAGCCCCTCTTCTCTTCCCGAGTCCCTGCTCCCCATCCCTGTGCTGAACACCCACCCTGTCCCCCTGGGGGGCCTCAAAGAGACCAAGGCACCAGCGTCCCAGGCTCCACAGAGGACAAGGACCAGGGGTGCCCCGGGGCAGGTGACCGGCCCTTTGCACCCCTCCCTCCATCTGCCTGTCCCTCCTTCTGTCCCTCACCTTGCTTTGTCTCCCATCTGCTGCTCACATCAACCTCTTGGCTTCTGGTATTGCTCAGAGCATGGCTCTGCCTGCTGCTCTTCATTCCCCTGTCCCTGTCTCTGTCCTTCCGTCTATCGCCCCCCCATTCCTGTCCCTCCCTTATGCCCCCGGTAGGGGTCTGTTTCCTTCCCTGTCTTCCTCTCTTTTTCCTGTACCTTTTCATTGATGATTTTCACTCCTCACTCCTTCCTCCCTCCAACCCCGACCTTCCTCCTCATTGTGCTGCCGGCATCACCCTCCCTGCCATCCGTCCTGTCTCCTCTCCAGGGGTCCCTTCTCCTGCACAGCTATAACTCCCCCGCCCCACGTCTCGTTTCTCTGCCTTCCACCACCCTGCCCTCCTCACCCCACCCCGCCTCTGCCCCCTCCCCCGACCCTGCCCAGCCCCCGGCCCCCAGCTTGCCACTCAAACAGCTGGGAGGCCCCGTGGGATAGTGAGAGAACCTCCGGGGCAGGTGGGTGTCTCTGTGGGCCAGTAACATTCTTATCCCGCCTCAGAACACAGGGCCCTGAGGTTTACGCTGCAGTTTATGGAACTCATTTCACGTGCTCTGGCCCCGGGACCAAGTGCTTCCCTGGCCGGTCACTGCACGTCGTCCGTCTGCAGCTTGTGGATCACTGGGATGGAGGGAGCGGGAAGGCGGGGGGTAGGCAGACCTGGAGGGGTGTTCACCGCCCAGCCCTGCGCTCAGCTTACTCCCTCCTTCGCTCGCTCTCGCTGCCCGTCTGCCCTGTCTCTGTCTCCAGCTCTCCCGTCTGTCTCCCTCTTTCTCTCCCACTCCCACTTTTCCAGCCCAGCCCCCTTTTCCATCCTGCCTTCAGCTTTGCACAGTGTCCTTGCTCCCACCCCGACCCCACCGCCCCTGGCCTCAGGCTGCTTCCTGGTCCAGCCTCGTTGTCCAGGGTTTCATGGCCTCTCTGACCCTGATACAGCCCCCTACTTCCTTCCATCCCATTGTTAAGGGTGGAAATTTTTCAAGTAAGGCAACTAGCTAAGTCAGCTACAGGGAAGAAATATCTTTAGATACCAGAATTTGTCCTACTTGCTGGGTGTGGTTTGGGAGGTGTATAAGATATGAAGATGGCCAACTTCTGCTTCTGTAATCCACTTACTTGTTAACCAGGGTGTGGTACTAGGCGATGTATTGTGCTAATGGCCAACTTCTTTGACATGCTTGCTTGTTCTAGGCTTTATAACTGCCTCACTCTAAAATACCGGGGGGCTGATCTCCTCTAACCCTGCATGGTAGAGTCAGTCGCTGGCCGGCTAATAAAGGCTCATAATGCTCTATGATTCGGCTCTGTGGGTCCCTGTTCTCACCTGCGCCACAGCACCAACCCCCATTGCCCCCTGCAGCCTTCTGCCTCCAGGGCGGCGTGTGCCCCGTTTCCATGCCACCCTCAGCGGGGACCCTGTCTCCCTGCCTTGTCCTTGCTACACACTGCTCTCCTCTCCATCCCTCTCTTCCTTTGTTCTCGCCTCCTCTAGCTCCTTCATCTCCTCGCTCACGTCCTCCCCTACTCCTCTGCCCTCAGCCTGACTTCCCCTCCCCCACTCCCTGCTGCTGCCCTCAGCACCCTCTCCTCTCCTTTCTCTCCTCCCTCTCCCCTACCAGTTCCAGCTCTCTCTCTTCCCCTCATCTCCACACTGCTCTCACCCTCTGCTCACTTTTTTCCTACCTTGTCTTCTGACCCCTGCTTTGTCACCCTTTCTTCTCTCTCCCCCTTCCTTCTCGAGTCTCTCTCCTCTCTCCCTCCTTTGACTCCTCTGGACCCTTTCCTCTCCTCTGGACCCTTTCCCTCTCCTCCTTTCCCACTCTTTGACTTCTCTCTCCCGTTTCTCTCCTCTACCTCCTCCTCCCTTTTCTCCTCTGTGAACCTGTCACCCCTTTCCTCCCTCCACACTCTGCCAGGGCTCGCCGCTTGCTGGCCTCCCTCCCATCCTCGCCCCAGGGCTGCTCTGAGTTTCCAGGTCCTAGCAGGAGGGAAGCCCACCCAGGGGTCTTTATGGGCTCTGCAGTGGGAGGCGGGAGATGGCCCCAGGGCTGCCAAGCCAGAGGCTCGGGGTGGAAGGGCCTTTGTGACACAGTCCTCTCTCTCTCTCTCTCCTGTCCGTCCCGGGACTCCGGACCCGCGTGGAGGAGTCAGGCCGGCCCCAGGCCCTGGGAGGAGGAAGCAAGGACCAGGGAGGAGGAAGCAAGGACCAGGCTGAGGCCGGAGCTAGCAGCTCAAGGAAGCAGCACGTAAGTGGCAGGCAGAACTGGGCCGGCCTTCCTGGGGTCAGCCCAGAGTGGGCTTCTTGATTCAGCGGACCCCTGGACCCGCCTGAGCTCGGAGGGGGCTGCCGCCTGTCCCCTTACCGCAGCCCTCCACCATCTCCTCCCCCAGGCAGAGCGAGCGCGTCCGCGCCGGGAACACCTCGCCGACTGTTGCTTCACAGAGAACACAAGCGCCCAGCGCTCCCGAAGCCTAGCACAGGACAGGACAGAGGCTTCCGGGGACCCCGACTTTCCGGCAAGGTTCCCTCTCTCCAGGGAGGAGGCCACATGGGTCGCAGGCGGCCTGAGTCCGGGACTGCATGGAAGCCTGGCGAGGGGTGGAGCTGCACCCCAGCTGCCTTAGACCCTGGGGCTGGACCTCGCAAAGGACTGTGACCAGAACGTGGGGCAGAGCGGGGGCGGGGACTGGGGGAAAGTGGGGCGCTTTTGGGAAACTGTAACAATAAAATTTGCTCCTCGTTGGTCTATGCACATCACACTCAGTGAGCTTCCTGTGCTCCAGCATAAACCCAGGCTCTGGTCTTGTCCTTCTGGGGGGAGGTTGGCGTCTATGTCACTGTGGCAACACACACGGGGCTGTCACGGCGACACAGGCCACTGGGGTCCAGTCTGCTGGGTGGCCTGCTCTAGGCTCTGGGCCAGAGCGAGTCCCCCTCGTAACAAGACCGTTATGCCTTGCCGAACTGAGGGGTGCGCGGGGTCGTGGCCGACGGGCGGGGGCGTGGCTGAGGGTCCTAGAGGCCCCAGTCAACTGGCGCCTGATCCTCAACAGGTGAAATGGAGGAGCCTGCACGACCACTTCCAGAAATCACATGCTACAGTGCACAATTTGGGGTGGCAGGGGGGCCTTTTAAATATCCAAATTAGCCTCATATATTTTAAAAGATCGTTGGGCATGACCGCGTGCTAGAGACACCTCTGTGCCAACATGAAACCCTGGGCTGGGAAAGGGGCCTTCCTCCATTCAGGGAGCAGGCAACGTTTTGTACAGCGAAGAGGGGCCTCTAAGGGGTGAGGCAGGAAACGGGAGGGGAGCACCAATGAACGCTCACATTGCGGGGTCCCTCAGAGGTCAGGAGGCTGGGGAGAAGGCTGGGCTGGTGGGTCTAGGAAGGATGAGCTCAGTGGGGACAGAGAGAAGGGACATGCAGGAAGAGGAGGGGTGGGGCTGTGAGGCTGGGTGAGGACAGAGCCTGTGGTCTGGCCTAGTGGGATCTGACTGGCTCAAGAATGAAAGCTGGGGAAGGGCTTGAAGTAATTAACAAGGAACAGATCAGAAACTACCAGGCCTCAAGGGCCAGGCTGAGGGGCTGGGACTCTGTCTTGACCACACCTGGGAGCCATGGGAGGGTTGTGAGCAGGGGAGAAGCAAGGACAGCTCAGGTGACAGAAAAACCCCCATGAGGGGGATGGGCTGGAGGGGATGCTGGAGGTCAGGAGGAGGCTGGGCTGATTAATGGTCCAGGTGGGTGAGGACCAGAACAGTGCCAGGCCCTGGGGACAGAGTGGAGGGAAGAAGCAAGGAAGAACAGCGAGGCGCTGCCAGGTGGAGCAAATTTCTACAGAAGCTCCAACTGGGGGTTGCTGGGCGACCACGACATCCTCACTTCCTGGGGAAGGCGCCATGGGTCTGGAGACCAGAGCAGGGTCTGAGATTGTCTGGGAATCATCAGTGCAGGTGCCGTCTAAAACCTCCAGTGTGGATGGGTGGGGGCTGAGACCGTCCCCCTGAAGTTCCCACCTGATGACATGGCCTGCAGACACACAAACATGTGTGCAAAATGATGCAGGTGCCTGGTGACTCCCACAGGAAATGACCCAAAGGTCCACTGACAGAGGACCAAGAAATCAACTCAGAACCAGCCATGTCACAAATGAGAGCACGTTTTACATCAGATGAAAGGCTTCCCAGCCTATGTCAAGTGAGGGGTGACCTTCCTGGGGCATGCACAGGAACAGGACACCTGGCACTGAAGATTGTGCAGGAGGGAGGAGCAGTGCCAGACAGGGGGCGGAGCTGGTGCCTCGTGTGTCACAAAGCAACCCAACAACAGCAACAGCAGCGACCCCATCTGCACGTGCTCGGTGCATGCTCCGTGCACATGCACACACATGATCCAGGAAGAAAACGAACGAGTGACAGGAACAACACGTTCCACCACACCTCTCCACATGCTGCTGACAGGCGAGCCACACGCACGCATCACCAACTCATAAAACGCCTCTGACTTGCCCCAGGACCCATGCTTAGGCATCCCCAGGGAGGAATTCAAACTCACGGCAAGCAGGATGGTCAGCGACACTCAACATCAGTGCTGCTGACAACCACACAAAGCAGGAAGCGAACGACAGGTTGAACATTCTAAACAGTTTTATGAAGTACCACACAACACAGCAGTGTCACACAGCCACCACAATGACAACAAATGCCATGAGTCTGGAGCTCTGGACAGCTCGTAAAGTGAGAACTCAGTGATATCTGCACACGCACACACGCATGGGCCACCTAGAGCCAGGCCAACAAGTGCATCTGGCTACTGGAAGTTGTAACTTTCCAAAACTTTATATATTTAAACACATTCTCCTGTTAATGTTTTTCTTTTTAATTTTTTATTCTTTACTTTTAAGTGAGGCAATTCTTGGTTGACCTCACAGATTGCAAGGACCTTGTCAGCTTACAGTCCCTTACTTTTTATTTTTTACGTCTACAGCACCTGGTATTCCTAGGTGGTCTCCCATCCAAGTACTAACCAGGCCCAATCCTGCTTAGCTTCCGAGACCAGATGGGATCAGTTAAGTTCAGGGGAGTGGCCACAGACCTGTCAATGTTTTTAAGGAGACAAAGGGGATTGTGGGGAGAAAATAAATAGCAAATGCCCAGCCATCCCCACCCATGGCCACGTGCCAAGGAAGACGGTCCAGGCAGGGAAGGGGTTCACACTGCCAGGCCCCGAACTCTGTGAAATGTCATTAGTTGTTCTGGTCTGCTTTTAAACATCGTTGACTCCAGCCCAGGAACCCATGGAGGGCATGGCTCCCGGGCAAATGCAGGGCAGGACAGGGCCCCTGGGCGGGACTGCAGAGGGACTGAGCGAGGCACCCACAGCCAGCCCAGGCCTGCTCTGTGCCCTCGAGGGACTGTGTTGGCTGCGTCAGGGGGCCATTTAGCCGGCGGGGGAGGCAAGGCAAAGACGAAAGCATAGAGGCTGGAGAGAACTGGCATGTTCCTGGACTACAGGGTTTGGGGAGTTGGGGTACCAAACAAGATCAGGAGGACCGAAGAGCTTGGGCTCCATCTCGTGGGGAAACCAATCCTCTGGGGATACAGTGGGGTCCCCCCCGCTGACAGGAACGCCAAGGCCCAACAGGAGAGCACTCCTGGGGAGGCTGTGCTCCCACCCTCTGGGATGGGGGGCTGGTGAATCCTTCTGGGGAGGACCAATGCCATAGGCATGAGCAGAAAGGGAGCCCCTGGGTGAGAGGATGGGGCGCTCGTGGGCCCTGAGCCCCTCACCGGCCACTGGCCCCCCCGCTGCCGCCCCCACCACTGCCACCACCCTGGCCACCAGCATCCGGCGCTCCTGACATCATGAGGAACAGGACGACAGGAACAATGTACATCCACTGCGAGCCAGCCGGACAGGAGGACGCGGCGTCGGACGAACAGATAGAGATGGAGAGGGGTGAGCATGAGCAGTGCCCTCCCCAGTGCGAGGAAGGTGGGGGCCACGTGAGGAGGGGGTCCTGGGTCCCCTACGTCACTACGGGGCGGGGCAGGGAGGGAGGAGGTAGGAGGGGGCTCGTCCTCACTCAGGCCTCCTGCGGTGACAGCGCGGGCCCAGGGGCAGCAGGATGGAGGGCGGTAAGCAACACAGCCCCCCCCAGGATGAGGTGCCACTGAGGAGGGAGGGGGTGTGGGTCAGGCCAGCAGGGAAGGCAGAGCCAGCCGGAGAGCTCTCGGCCTCTCTGGGCCTCAGTTTCCCCGCGGCTCAGCTGCCAAGGCCACCCTGAGCCAGGAAGCCCTGCAAGCACCCCAGGCCTGGCCTCAGGTGGGGCAGCCTCCTACAGCCCCAGGGCTAGTTCAGGCCCACCCCCTCCTCTGCTCCAGACTGGCCTCCGGGCACCTCCATCCTGAGCACTGCCACCCCATATATCCCCCAGAGCTGCCCACCCCCTGGGCCTGGCTGGGGGACCCCACCTGCGCCCTCCTTCCAACCACCCTGTCCCTCTGAAATCTCGGCTGTCCCAGGCCTCAACTTCATCCCAGCCCCCCACCCCAAAGTGCCCCTGACCACAGCCCTCCTCACTGCTCTTCCTCCAGATAGGTCTCCATTCGAGACCAACGCTGGCCGAGCCACGTCTCCCCTCGCCCCCTGGTTCCTGCACTACCCGCACTGGGCCGGCCGTTCACCGGGCCTGGACTCCCATGACCACTGCTGTGAGTGGCCATGGACAAGTGGGGGCGCAGGGCTCCAGCGCTCCCTGTTCCAACCAGGCCTGGGCTCGGCCCATGGTCCAGGGCGTGTGCGCAGAGGCCTGGAGGATGGGGAGCAGGGCGGGCCCCACTCACGTATTTGGCGAAGAAGGACTTCTGCTCCTGCGGGTTCTTGGCCTTCTGTGCCTGCTCCATCTCCAAGCGCTCAATAAAGGCTGCCGTCTCAGGCCTGTGGCGGAGGAAGGATGCAGGGCCGGGGGCTGGTCGCCGGCAAGGGCTCTGACGAAGGCCGGGGATGGCCTCACCAGGGTGTCTGTGTCTCCTACCCCAAGCCGCGCCTCTCAAGCCTCACCCTGGAGCCGTGACCGGTGGCTGCAGCCACACCGAGGTGTTGAACAGTTCTAGGTCCACGTCCTCCACCTCATGGCCCCGACAGCCCCCGGGATGTGTCACCACAGACAGGCCCACCACGTTGCCAGCCACGTCCACGTGCAGGGTCAGCTGGTCAGAGAGGTGCGACTCCACCAGGGAGCACTGGGCGGGACGGGGTCAGGAGGGGAGGGAACAGGTGCTATTGCCCAGGCCACACTGACACTGGGACCCCTGAGCCTCCTGCCCCTCCCATGGCCCCAGAAGCATCTTTCAAAGCCTCCACGCCTGCCTGCCCCCCTCAGGCACAAGCTCAAGCCTATGAGGCCCTGGGCTGCCCTCCTCAGCACCCACCACCAGGTCTGTCACGCTGCAGCCTGGGAGACTTTTGAGTGCAAGGCCAGGCCCAAGTTCTCCCCCCCCCCCCCACACACACACACACTGGGGCGTGGAGGATGGAAGCTGGGCGGAGCCGGTGGGAGGAGCCAGCAGTACAGTGGGGGCAGTGGGGGAGGCCCATCACTGACTTACTGCGGGGATGAAGGAGGAGACAAAGCCACCGGCTTCCGGGTTGTCAGGGACCCCAGGCCGCCGTGGGACCCGAACACGGTACAGGCCATTCAGGGCTGCCACATCCTGCAGGGCAGGCAGAGGGGGCGGTGGTGAGAGGGCCGCTCTCTGGGCGACACTGCCCTCCCCCAGCCTCACCCTGTCGGTATCCCCACTCCCTGGCCAGCCGAGCTGAGCCAGCCCAGGACTCTTCCCACTGGGCTGGCCCTGCTGGTGGGTGAGACCAGGAGTTGCTGGGGTACCCCGCCTGGGGAAGAAGTGACCCGATGAGAGCAGGGCCCAGCCTAGCATAAGGTGAGTCCCAAAGACACTTTCCCCAGGCCTGGCTCCAGCCACAACTGCTGCCTGCTCCTCCCTGGACTCCTCAGTTCCCGAGCAGCTGACTTCTCTGAGCAGGTGGCTGTGCCAGAGAATCACAGGGCCACCACGCAGGAGGGCAGGACAGGGCAGACGTCACCCCAACACCTCCCACAGGGAGGGCACCCACAGAATAAGCCACTCTCCCAGCCTCCCTTGCAGCTACCTCTGGCCAAAAGGATAAAGCAGAAGTGGACCGTGGCAGCTTTTGCCAGATTTCCCTAAAATATGACTGTTCCCTCAGCTCCTCCTCCTTTGTCCTGCTGCCTGAAAGCCCCAGCAACTCCCTACACCAACCTCAGGGAGGCCAAGCTGGCCTGGGCGGCGGAGCCCAGCCCCAGAGGGTGGCATGAAGCTGGGTGATGGGAAAAGTAACATTGTTTTGCTCAACCGTGGCGACCATGGGGACATATTTCTCTCACACGGCTGACCGCGGAAAGCCTTGGCTGAATCTGAAAGGGTGACAGGAGCTGGTCGTATGAAAACTGTGGGGGAGATTGCGTGCTGGACAGAGGCCTTGAGGCATGCATGTCACACTCTAGGGCACATGTGTCTCGCCCCTGCTTGCTGAGCCCCTGGTCCCCTCTCCTTACCCGGAGTCGGCCCCGCTCCTCCTCACTGAGCTGCCTCTGTGACAAGGATAAGGTGCTGTCCTGCTGGTTCCAGAGCAGCGAGCCCCGTTTCCGGAAGTGGGCGTTGTCATCTGCAAGGAGCCTGAGCTGAGTGAGCACTCCACTACAGCACCCTTCCACTGCTGCAGTGACCACGTCACTTCTTCAACTTAGTCATTTCTCCTCTGCAAATTGAGGAGACCCCACCACATCCTCACAGAGAAGCCTAGGGCAGACACCTGAACCCCACAGCTCCTAAGCCCTGCTGGTGCCTTGCCAGGTGACCCACAGATAGTCACATAACCTCTGAGCCTCAGTTTCCCCAGCTGCAAATTATAGAGGATGCAGAGCTCAGAAGTTCCCAGGAGTGGGGCCGGGCCCTGTCACAATCAGTGGGGTTTTCTGGGGAGATGCCAGGGTCTGACTTAAGGGGAGATCTGCAGAGGCTCCTGCATTCAGTGTCTATAACAACTGGCCCTGAGTTTGGGGTCTCAGACTCGATTATTAACACCAGGGCTGCACTCCTGGGAATCTGGACACCTGAATCGTGGCCGTTGTTTACACTGGGCTGTAGCATGGCTCTGCCATTCACTTACAAAAGGACCTTGCGTGGCACCTCCCTGATCCTCAGTTTCTGCTTCTGAAAAAAGAGACTATCACTAACACCTACTACCTTGCAGGTCTGTTGTGAGGATGTTTTGAATTCATACATGCAGAGCATCTAATTAGTACAGGACACGGGTGACTAGTGAGAAAAGTCCGCTCTGGAGTTATTACTGTTTCAATGACCTTCCTGAAACACCCTTGTGTTACAGCCATAAGACTAGTGAAAGGCAGAGTTTCTATTCTCTCATGCCCACCCCGCCAGCTCCCCAGTGTGATGCAAACATCCTCCAACGAGCAAAGTTTTTAGTAAGTGGGTGGCATGTCTCACACGGCCTGACACCCAGACCTGAGCTCCTGACTTCACGAAGCACCAGGTCCAGTGTGCAGGAGAACATTGCTGGACTCACCGATCTCAAACGAGTGCTCCAGCAACAGTCCCATGGTGCCACAGCCCTCGCTCTCTCGGCCTTCCAACCCAGCCTGCAGGTGGCAGAGAGGGCCCCAAGTGAAGACCAACAGAGCACTCAGCAGTGCTGGACCCCCAGAAAGACCTCAGCCTGAGAAAGAAGCCTTCTTTTCATACATTCAAACACTGACGCTTGCCCACAATTCCACCTGGAACCACCCACTTCATGAAAACGTTAAGTAAGCTCTGGACGGTTCCCAGAAAACCAGAGCCTGCGAACAAGTGTAACGCCATTTCCAAAACAACTATCTCCAGGTCACGTTCACACCTAGTATCATAAATATTCCTGAATTAAAGAGCATCCTGCGCTTCCTTCCCAAGCTAATATCCAAGCAGCCTTGTTTTTACCTTAATGGCCCCCAAAACCACGAGGCCGCCCGAATTCCGCCTCTTCTCAAATACAAGGTTCCACACTCTCTCTCCAAATCTCTCCTACCTCTGCTACATCCCGCCCCCATGCCCTCGCACCTGGGCGACCTCGTTTCCAAATCTTAATCCTTGAGCTTGAGATCCCGCCCGCCTCATGCATATTCAGGAGGCAGAACTGTCCAATCTGTCGAACCGCCCTGACGTCAGATTCGCCAGGATTCCATCCGGGCCACAGTTCCTCATGCATATTCACAACTGTGGATCCCCGGCCTTAGAACGTGGAGGGGACATTCTGGCCCCAACCTTCTTCTTGGGTGCAGCTGCGTTTTCTTCGCACCGAATGCCCAGGTGCCGAGATCCTGCCCGAGCCCCGCCCCCTCATGCATATTTACCACCGGACCCTTCCTCACTATGCCCTCGCTTTATCCCAGTCGTGCGGCCGCTGCCTGCTCAGAAGTGCAACCTTGCTTTCCACGGCTTTCACCTCTTCTTTCCTCTCGGCCCTGCCCAGCCTCGTTCCCACCTCTACCGACTTCAAGGCCCGAGACCCACGATTCCCGTCGGCCTCGCCCTCCCGTGCCCACCAACGAGTACTCACCCCCCGCACAGCGGGCCCGGACCGGCACCCGCTGCCTCGCACCCGGCTAGGGGCTGCCGCCGCCATCAGCAAGAGCAGGAGCAGCCGAGACGTGCCACTGCCGGCCGCCGCCATCTTGGTCTTTCCCAGCAGCTAGCGCGCGGGAGCGAGCCGGGCACCTCCCGCCGCGTCTGCGCCTGCGCCTGCGCCTGCGCAGCAACGCCCGTCCGCCTCTGGGGCCCGACGTCCTCCCGGCTGCCGACTTCCCTGCGGGCACCGCCCCTCCGTGACGTCAGTATCACAGGCGTCTCCTGGCTCGCCGCATTGTGGCGTCACACAGACCTCGGCCCCGCCCACCGTTTTCTTCCCTCGGCACCTCCCTCCGCTCCTCCCAAGGGGCGGGGCGTCGCGATGAAGCGGGGGCAGGACTCTAAGCCAGCTCTCGTTGGAGCAGGTGGGGCGGGACCAGGTGGGATGTCAGGTGAGAGGCAAAACCAGGCCTGGAGGGGTTGACCAGGTGAGGGATGGGGCCGGAGATGCGGAGACCCATATCCCGTAAATCCCCACCCTCAGCGTGGGGCTATCATGAGCCTCATCGGCGGGCGTCGGGGGGAATTCCCGGCCCAGCCTCTTGGATAGACCTCCGAACTTCGACCCCCTAGAACGCGCCCTGGTTCCAGCCTGTCCCACGGGCCGGCCTGGACGGCTCCAACGCCACCTTCTGAGCGGCGAGTTTGACCAGCTGCGAGACTTCTCCATCTTTGAGAGCAACTTCGTGCAGGTGTGGCGCCCCAGGCCCCCCTGACCTGGAACCTGGGCCTGAGCCCCGACCTCCTGGCTTGGGGAACCCCTGCTCTCTCTGCCTCTGATCACTCCCCCATAACGTCCATCTCTTAGGATTCCTGACCCCCCAAACCCCTGAACCTCCAGACCTTGAGCTTCTCTATGAAACCTGGCTTCTGATTCCCTTGGTTGAGTTTCCCTGACTTACCTGTATGGCTCTTGACCTATGACCCCAGATCTCTGACTCCTGACTTGGTGTTTAATTTACTTGGTCCTGACCCTCAATCCTGCCAAGATTAGTGACTTCTGATCCCTCACCAATCCTGCCCACCCCCCATCTATCCAACTTCTAATCCTTCCCTCCACTCCCGTACCCCAGGTGACCCGGTTAGGAGAAGTCGCCAACAAGGTCACCATGGGAGTGGCAGCCTCCAGTCCGGCCCTGGAACTCCCAGACCTTTTGCTGCTGGCGGGCCCCGCCAAGGAGAATGGACACCTACAGCTCTTTGGGTGACTGCCCCTACCCCAGCCTAGACCTGCTCCTTACCCTTGGGCATCCTGGGCCCCTTGAAGCATCGCCTCTCACCCATACGACCTCCAGGGCCAGGTGCTTTGGAGGGCTACCAGCCCACTCTGGGCTGCTGGCCACCCGGGAGAACGAGGACTGGGCATTCCACAGGGGCTAGAAGTCAGGGGTAAATAGTCATGAGGGGGACAGTCCTCAGACACAGCTAGCGGGGGTCAAGAGAATGACCTTTTATACATAGAGTGCTGCATGGTAGGTGTCCCTTGCATGCACATAACCTCATCTCTGATATCATACTCTCATATGGTGGGTCCCCTTAGTGCCATCCTCCAAAGAGATAAACTGAGACCTAGAGAGGGGAGCAGCCGCTTGCCCAGGGTCTCACAGTGGGTCAGGCGTAGGCTGGGATCAGAGCCTCAGACTCCCCTGATGGAGACCCCTTGATTCTCCAGCCCCTGTGCCACACTACATGCTGCCCCTCAGGTCTTCGTGCTTTTGTGGAGAAAGTAATGCAATTCCCACTCCAAAGTACAAAACACACAGCATAAAATACTTTTATCTTATCCTAGGCTCCTGTCTCCAGCTCCAGCTGCAAATACCAAAATATTTACATGAGTTGAGTGTCTTTACAGAGACATTCTGTTGATGGATTTCACTTTTTTGACTACATCTCACAGTTAATGGGGTGGGGGGAGAAAAAAAAAGGAAGGGTTGGCTCACATTGCCATCTCACACACACACAGCCACAATCCTTTGCAGTTTTGAGATTCACAAAGATCTTTTTATAAGTCAAGTGGTAGAATCTGACTCTGACGGGAACTAACTGAAGGCTACTTACAGCCTTTACTTACCCCCCTCTACAAATTTAAAACATTTCAGAGCAGCATTCAGACGTCCTGTGCTGCACTGGACATTTTCCCATCTGCAATATTCCTTTTCTTTCCAGTGCTAATAGTAGCTCGCTGAGTCACAGCCTGCAGCTGGAAGGACTCTAAGGATGGTGCTGAGGGGGGCTTTGACCCCTAATCTCCTTCAGCACCCTCCCCCACCCCCCGAACATGCCATGCAGGTAAAACCATGGAGCTTGCTCTGCAAACTGCCTCAAGACTCACGCCAAGACCCCCTCCTGACTAGCTTGTTTCCACTGGGCATCTGGTGTCTCCTGGCCCTTTAAAAACAGCAGCGGGCACATGCCCTGCCCTCCCTCCCTTCTACTCAGCATGATGTCAGTATTCAATTCATAACAACATGAGGACAGCCACTGGGTCCTCTCTTGGACATACACGACTGAACTAGCTCTGTCCCCTGGGACAGACACCAAGCTTGCATCTGCCCTCTCACTGGTACAGCATAACAGGGAACATCCCTGAATGACTGTCTGCCTCCAGATGGCCTGGTTCCAAACCCTGGCTTCTCTTCTTCACTGGCTTTGGCTGAGTTCCCTACTAGTCTGTGCCTCAGTTTCCTAATCTGGAACATTGGGATGAGAGGAGAGACCACAGGGTGGGTAAACTGAGGAAATGCATGTAAAGCGCTTGGAACAGTGCCTGGCACAGAGCACACACTCTGTAAGCGTCAACTGTTAATGCTTCTGTTTGGGGACCACAACGATGAAGTGCCCCACTGAGGGACACTGAAGTTGTGTCAGAGGCCTTGGGGTGCGGCGGCAAGGGTCCACCCATGTGCACGAATGTGAGGGTGTCTAAGATTGATGCCTAGAGGCAGAATTGCTGGGTGGGAGAGGGTAGGTGGTGCCCCAGTGCTGTGGTTAGGAACACAGATGACTTGGGTTCAAATCCTGCTGTGTGATCTGGGACAGGTTACCCACCCTCTCTGGATGGCTTTCTCCTCTGCCTTGTGGGACCTTGAATCAGGCTGGAGGCCTGAGCAATTTATTCAAATACCCAACAAGCATCTGTTGAGCACCTACTGTGTGTCAGTCTGGATACTGGGGAGCAACAGGGAACAAAATCGGGCCAAAATCTCTGCCCTCAAGCCCATCTTCTACTGGGAAGGCAGACACAGTAAATGTAATTTGTCCGATGGGTAAAAAGCCTATGGAGACATCTGGGGGCCACGGGGAGGTCTGCAAGCGTGGATGTGGTTGCAGATAGGCCAAGGGCGGTAAACAGACCCCCCCACTCACCGGAAGATGCCTCTTGAGAGAGAGCAGAGATGAAGGGACGGAGCCTTGGCAGCAGATTTCAGGCAGGGGATACAACCTGTGCTAAGATCCTGAGGTAGGACCCGCCCGGCAGGTTTAAAGAGTAGCGGGGAGACCGGTGTGGCTGGAGCCTGGAACCCGGGGAGCGAGGGTGGGAAGCGCACGTCGAGGGCAGAAAAGGAACAAAAAGCTGACCCAGGAGGCTCGGGGACATCCTCGCTGTCACTGTCCGCCGCGCGCCGACCGCCGCCCCCTGGCGGCCGCGTAGGGAACAAACGGGGGCCCGAAAGGAAACGGAGGCGGCTCGACCCAGGTGGACTGTGCGCACAGTTAGAAGAAGTCGGATTGTGGATACGTTTTAATGGCAGAGGCATCGGCTTTTGGTGGCAGAACTGGATGAGAGTGAGAGAGTAAGCTCCAAATGGAACTTCCAAGTCGGCGGCTGCCTGTCCGAGTGTGGGGGTTAGGAGAGAGGACAAGCGGGGGACACAGTGAGCCCTGTGGATGGCAGTTGGGGGTGGTTGGGTAAGCGTCCAGAGGCGGCGAAAGTGAGAAGGGACCCCTTCCTGGCAGAGGGGGCCGGCCCAGGAAGGCTGTGGAGCCAGGGGGCGGGACCTAAGGCCGCCCCTCCCACCCGCCCAGGCTGTTCCCCTTGCAGTTCATCCAGCTCTTTGTCCACAACGAAAGCCGCTGGCAGCTCAAGGTCAAGTTCCGCACAGGCCGCGCCTTCTACCTACAGCTGCGGGCCCCGCCTGAGACCCGCGACCGTGAGTTCGGCCAGTGGGTGCGGCTGCTCTACCGCCTGCGCTTCCACTCGGCCCAGGGAGCCGTGCCCTTCACGCAGGAGTACTCCGCGCTGGAGGACTGGGAGGACGACAACGAGGACGACGACGAGGACCTGGCCGAGGGACGGGAGGTGAGGGTGCCGCTGGGCGGCAAGTCTGGGATGGGGGCTGGTCAGGTTCCTGGTCTGCGGGAAGCGCAGGGGCCCCTGGACACCTGGGTCTGAATGGCCTGAAGTCCGTGCGTGGAGGACGGCTGTACCTCAGAACACAGGGTCTGCAAGGCCAGTGAACCCTAGAGTCCATGACCCAGCTCCATGTGGGGGCTGGAGAGGGCGGGGCCAACCAGGCCTGGGGACAGGTGGGGCACTAGCTCCTGGGGGGCCTCTTCCTCCTGTCCCCCCACCGCACCCCAAAACCGCAGCCACACACGCAGTCGAGGCCACTGACACAAATACGCTCTCATACCCAGCTTCAAGCCATGGAAGCCAGACTGAACCCACTAGCCTCTGAACTCTGGGGACTGTGACTGCCCCAGCACCCTCGAGGTCGCCAGCGTGTCAGAGATCTAACTTCCCTACTTCGGGGCCAGACAGATGAATTATTAAAGTTAATAAAGGTCGGCCTCTAAGAACCGCTCGCCATGTCCCGAGTGCTGTCCCCACAGCCACGAACTCAGCCCGGCCGCCTGGCAATGCGGTGTGGCTGCCGCAGCATGCCCTTCGGTGCATGGAGTCTGGCTCCTTTGGGCCACCCCCAGACGCGCGGCCCCCACTCCATCCTGGCCACCACGCCAGAGCAGCCTGCCCAGCCTGGCCCTTGGTGCCTCCCCACTTCCGTGGTGGCCGCGGCGGCCCGCCTGCCCTCTCCCCACTGCAGGTAGTGAGTTTGGGGGTGGGGCCTCCCCTCGTCTTGGGTCCCCCTCTGCTGCCTGTAGTTGCCATGGCAACACAGGCGCCTCTCTAAAGGCGGAGGCCTCCGCGTGCTCTGTCCAACAGGGCGCTGCCCAGTGGGGGTTGGGTACCACAGCAACCTGGCTGTCCCCCTATCAGTCTCCGTCTCCAGGTGACTAACCCCTGCGGAGGAGGGAGGCGGAGTTACAGGTTCAAGGACAGACACAGGACTGCAGACAAGACTATCATCTTTTAGTGATAATTCCGGAAAGGAAAACTTAAGGGGGGCGGGGCGGGACTCGGCAGCCGATTCTCTGGGCAGCGAAGAGCGTCTCAGTTTGGCACTGTGGGGGCGATGAGAAAAGGGTGGGTGAGGGCGCCTGCGGGCCCGCGCCCCCTTGCCTTCTCCAGTGCCTGTGCCCTGCCAGGCCCCTTGGCCTCTGACCCCCATCGCCAGCAGGGGGAGCTGTGTCACTTTTTCCTCCCCGCTCCCGGCCCTCGACTGCGGGGCTGCGCCTCAACACTGTGCTTGTTGTTCCTGAACCCTAGACTGGGACGTTCTGATGAGGGACTTCTGAGCAGCTGCCGCCAACAGTCACCAGAATCCTGGTGTGGGGATATTTCTGAGCTGGTTGACAGTGGATAGAGGACATGAGAAATCGGGTCAGCCTGGAAGGATGACAGATGCAAAGCTGGAAAGTGAGTGGTCTCCCTGAGCCCTGGGTAAGGACCTGTGGCCACTTCTGTCCGGCTGAGCTGTCAAGGACAGGTGAAGTCACAGTGTGGGATGGATTCTGGAAGCCATCTCTGAGGGACTTGACTAGTGGCCTCCTGACAGAGCCTTGATTGGCAGATATTTGATGGACAGGAGCCCTAGATGGGAGAGGTGAGGACGAGTGTTCCAGATGGAACAGCTCGTGCAAAGTCCCAGGGGCAGGAGGACACGTGGCCAGTTTGTCCACTGCCAGGAGTTCGATGTGGCTAGCACAGTGTGGAGGAAAATGATCATGTAGAGCAGGACAATGACCCAGTGACCCCGGCTGAGGGGCTCCAGGGCTGCTGGGGAGCCTGAGGAGGGCAGGTCCACCCTGGATGGACAGAGTCCCCCAGGGCTCTGTGTGGGGAAAGAGACGGAGGCGGGGAGGGGCCAGGACCCTTCAGAAAGAAGAGGGCACACAGGCTGGGGCTGTGGGGCAAAGTGAGGTCTGGCCAGGAGGAACAGCGCTGGGGGTGGGCTACAGGGGGAGGTGGTTTTAGGGGCCCCCACAGGCAGGCCTGACCTGCCCCTACCCATGTTCATTTGGACACCACAGTCTCCCCACCAGAGGCCCCGGTGACCATTCACTAAGCGATCCCCATTCACTTATTTGTCCTTTGAATCATTTGAAAAACCTTGGACAGCTGCCCAGACTGGGGCTGGCGCTCCTCTGTCCCACCCTTCCGATGCCCTGTGCCGTCCTCACTCTGGCCATGCCCCTGCATTGCTCCTCCCTAGCCCCCTGCGTCGCTCCTCCCTGTGCCCCTGAATCACGCCTTCAGGGTCTGGCCCTGGTGTCCCACCCCCGCCCCTGGAGGGTCCAGGCTGATGGGTGACAGCCATTAGCTCAGCTCCACGCAGCGTGGGGCTCTGGTTAGCTGCGCGAAGGGTGTGGGTGCAGCTGGCCAGGCAGTGGGGCCGCCAGCTCACCTCGGACGTCCAGCTTGCACTCAGCCAGCGCCTCACCCAGCTCGTTGACAGCCCGGCAGGAGTAGGTCCCCGAGTCGAAGGGCGACGGTCGGCGGATGTTCAGCGTCAGGACTCCCTGGAAGTTGGTCATGAGGAACTTGGGGTCTTCGCGGATCTCCATCTTGTTCTTCATCCAGATCACCTTTGGCTGTGCAGGGGAGTGGGGGAGGAGGCCAACTTAGCAGTGTCCCCTGGTGCATGTCAAACGAGCTTTGGGAGGAAGATCCGGATTCTGTTCTTGGCTGTGCCACCTCCTAATGCGGCCGGGTGACCTTAGGTTGGTTGCTTCTCTGACCCTCATTCTCTCCTCCTATAAGAGTGAGAGCTCCCTCCTCACAGTCATGTGTCCCACTGACCCTCTGCCCTCACCGCCCACCTGACTCTGCCTCCCCGCAACTCCAGCCTCACCGGCCACCTCACCATTCCTCACTCAAGCCAGATAGGCTCCCACCTCAGGCCATCGGCACTGTTTGTTCCCCATTGCACCACTGCCCTCTCTCTTCTTGTCTCCTGTCCAGCTCCTGCCCGTCTCAGGTCTCAGCTCATACGACATTCCCTGGCCCCTGGACCGGGTCCTGAAGGCCCACTTTACACTCGTGACCGCTGGTACTTCTCTGGCACACTAGCCAACCTTTATAACTCTATAGTCATTTGTATGACTTTGAATGAATGCCATTTTCCCCCAGCATACAGGAGCAACTTTCCTGATTCACAAGCATGTAAAAGCCTCCGGAAACATGCGGGGGGGGGGGGGTTGTGGAAATAAGCAAAGGGAATGATGAATGAATAATGTAAACAAGCAAATGAGTGAATGAATGAACTGAATAAATGGATTGGGAAGTGAATAAATCAGTGGAGTCAGTGAACAAAGCAGACAGATGGAGGTGAAGGGCGTGGACAGATGAATCAGCTATGCCTCCAGGGCCCGAGGCTGAAAGGTAGGACATTAGGCCAGAAGGGGGCCAAGTTTGTGTATAGAGGGCGAGGCAGTCAATATGTTCGTCCCGTGGGCACTGTGGTCTCTGCAGCCATGGACACTATGCAAGCTAGTGTGCGGGGTCATGTTCCAATAAAGCTTTATTTAAAGAAAGTGGTGGCATGGATTTGGCCCACTGGCCATGGTTTGCCAGCCCCTGGTCTAGGTGAGGCACAAGTGTCCATGTCCCCAGATAGCAACTGGAAACTGGGTGGGGCAGGGTGACACGGAGGGCCCTGGGGGACTCCGTTCTGGGAGGACGTCAAGTGCGAGGCTCTAGACTGGGGCTTCCATCAGAGGAGGGGGGAGACGGGTGAGAAGTGAGCAGACCCCACACAAAGATGAGAGGGAGTTGCACCAGGGAGGAGCGGGGGCTCTATCGGGGTAAGGACCCCCTCCGGGGTCACCCACACACGCATGCCCGCACCTTTGGGTCACCTCTGACAGCACAGTTGAGGGCGGCGCTGTAACCAGCCACCACCACCCGGTCCAGCAGCGGTGTCAGGAACTTGGGGGGTGTCCGGAAATCGTGTTGCTTGTACTCAAACGGTTTCAAGCTGATATCTAGGGGAGGGGATGTGCGTCTATGAGGCGACACCTGGCTCGTCCTCTCACCACGTCTCTGTCACTAGGGGCCATTGACTTGGAGTCCGCGGGGCGGGGGTGGGGGGTGCGCAGAGGGCTCAGAGTCAGATCTCAGCCTCGGAAGGGGCCCAGCCCTTGCTCAGGTAGGTGGCGGTACCTGACTTGAGGATCCGGGCCGTCATCTTGGAGACGCCGGCGGACTCACTGAGCCCACAGACGTTCTCGCTGAAAACGCGGAAGTAGTACTCGTTGCCCACGATGAGATCGGCCACGGTACAGTGGGTGTGGCGACTGCGCTCGTAGACGGTGAACCACTCCTGGCGTGGGGATGGGAAGGGCCAGCAGCGTCAGGGGCCAGACGCAAGACGGCCCACGGGGTCGAGGAAAGCACGCCCGAGAGTGTGCAAAGCTAAGGAAACCCGCCGTTCCCAGCAGTGCTGTCGGCAGTGATCAGAAGGTGGGATGACCCAAGCGCCCATGGGCAGGTGAAGGGAGCCCCAGAATGTGGGAGGTGTGACCCATGGAACATTACTCAGCAATGAAAAGGGATGAGGCACTGACACCTGCTACAGTGTAGTGCCCATACCCAGAAAAGGTGAGGCAAAGCGAAAGCCAGGCACAAAGGCTCCTTGTTGTGTCATTGTGTCCACAGGACACGCCCACAACAGGTAAATCTGCAGAGAGAACAGGTGGGTGGGTGGGAGGGGACGGGTGTCACTGCTTAATGTATACGGGGGTTCTTTGTAGGTGAAGAAAATGTCATGGGACTAGGGAGAGGGGACGGTCGCACAATGCAAGGAATGTACTAAATGCCACTTTAAAAAGGTTAATACTTGATTATGTGAATAAGAGAAAAGCCATCCTGCCCCAAATCTCCATGAGAAGCCTTCCCTCCCAGCCCCAGCCCGTTCTCCCCGTCCCTGGGTGCCTCAGTTTCTCCAGCTGGAACATGAGAACAGCAGTGCCTGCCCTGTCATCGGCCAGCTAACCCCCACCCCAGCTGACCCCGCTCAGCCCCAGGCCCCTCTGGTCCCTCACCATGGTTTTCTTGTCAGCTTTCTGGATGAGATACCCCGTGACCTCACTGTTGCCATCATCATTGGGGGGCTGCCACTCCACCAGTGCATTGGTGCCCCACACCTCCTTCACCGTCACGTTCATGGGTGGCCCTGCCTTTTCTGAAAGGGGGGGGTGTTTCGCCGTTCGGGCTCTGCACTCCCCTCAGTCCCCCAATGCCCCCACGGCAGCCCCACCCCTCCGCGCACCCACGACAAGGATGCAGATGGTGGCCGTGTCCTTCATGTTCTCAATCTGCACGCACAGCTCATATTCGCCCGAGTCAGAGCGGGCCGCCTGCCGCACGAAGAACACGGTGTCCGTGTCGCTGGTGCGCAGGTTCACACGCGATGGGTCCACAGGCACGCCACCCTTCGTCCATACCACCTGGGGCCGTGGCTTGCCCTGGGAGCGGGGAGCACAGGTCAGCGGGGTCTGGCTCGCAGCAGCTGACCCCTGACCCCTGACCCTGGCCCTGCCCACGTACCTGGAAGGGGATGAGGAGGTTGATCGGCTCCCCCACTCTGCGGATGTAGGTCTGGCGCAGATGGCGGGGCAGGCGGATCTTGGGCTGTTCTGGGGACACAAATGCAGGGCGGGCTGAGAGCTGGTGGGGGACATTCGGGGTAGGAGGGGACACAGGGATGAGGTCGTCAGGGGAATGCGGCCAGGGGCCGAGGTCGCTCACCAACAATCTCCCGGATGGTGACCGGCTGCGCCAGGATGGCCGGCTCGCTGCGCCCCGCGATGTTGACCCCCACCACGCGAAACATGATTCTTGCTCCTGTGGGAAGATTCTTGACCGTGAAGCCACAGCGTTCCACAGGCTTCATGTTTGCCGAGACCCAGTCCTCGGCTGCAAGAGAGAGAGTGGGGTGGTGCTGGGCGCTCCCCTGGCCTGGCCCTCAGCCCCTCCGTGCCTTCAGTTCACAGCCCCTCACATTTTCTAAGCAAGGACTGTGACCAAGTTCTCCAGGTGGCACATGTGTTAGCTCATTGTCCCCGCCGCCAAACTGTGTCATCCCCACTTTAGAGACGAGGCTATTGAGGGGAAGATGGGAAGGAACCGGGAGCCATGCTTGGAGACAGCCCCTCGGCTTTCCGCCCCTGCTATAGGTGCCTTTCCATCTTGGGTTCATGGCCGTGGGTGGGGAACCAGTGCAGGTCAGACCCGCAAGCCACAGGGTGAAGTCTAATGAGAGTACGTTCTGACACACGGGGGTGGCAGTGACACACACCACGGAGGGATCCCCAAGGGGAGAAATGGGGTAAAGAATGAAGGGAAGAGAAAGAGGAAGACGCTGCCCAGAGTCCCAGCATCTGCCAGGGACATGGATTACCGAACGCAGTCATCGCTGTGCTCTGCCAAGAGCTGGGAGCTGTCCACCATTTCTAGATGAAGAGATGAGGCTGAGATGTGCCCAAGGTCACACAGTTAGAAAATGTAGGGGCAGGTTGGGGACCCACATCTGTCTGACTTTAAGGCCTGGGGTATGGTGTCAAGATGATCGTGTCTGTCTTCATGGTGAGGTGTCCATGCTGGAGATTTCTCCATAGCCGTGGCCTGGGCCTGGCATAGAGTCAGTGCTCAATGCACGTTTGCTCAGTGGGGGATGGGAATACAGATGGGTGGAGGGGTGGGTGAGTGGATGAATGAGTGAGTTAATGAATGAATAGAAGGATGGATGGATGAATGAATGAATGAATGAATAGAAGGAAGGAAGGATGTATGGATGGATGGGTGGGTGGATGGGTGGAGAGACAACAGAAAGATGGATAGAAGCTCATACAGGTAAATAAATTGGTGGAAAGAAGGAAGGAGGGGAGGGAGAAATAAAAGGGAAAAAGAAGGAAAGGAAACAGGAAAGGAAGATGGATGGATAAATGAATGGATGGATGGAATGACTGACAGATGACAATGGATGGATAGATGGATAAATGGATCAATGTATAGGAAAGAAGGAACATAGCAAGTAGATAGATACTTGGATGGAAGGCTAGATAGATGGATGAGAAGATGTTGCTGTGTGGAGGATAGGTCTAGGGGAGGGACACAGGAAGGGAGAAAGGAAAAGCCGGTCACAGGGGGCCTGGCTTGCCCCGGTCTGTCCCAGGGAGTAATTTAAGTGCAGACACCACAGGGCAGCCCACAGCACTGGAGGTCGGCCCCTGCACTGCCCCAAATTCAGTTGCCTGGACTGGACACCCACTGGGGTCCGTGTGAGTCCCCGCCCCCCGCCAGACCCGATGGGGTCACTCACAGTCCTCCAGGCAGTACTCCACCAGGTACCCATCGATGCCGCCTGCCCCGATCCTGTTGGGGGGCCTCCACTTGAGGGTGGTGGTGGTATCCGTCACATCCTCCACTGTCAAGTGCTGCGGTTCACTCGTGGGTGCTGGAAGGATCCAGGGAAAGGGAAGGTGGGGGTAAATGGGGGGTCAAAGGTCAGCAGGGAGGGTCAGGGGTCGAAGTTGAAGTCACCACTCAAAGAGGGATCAATATGGTGGGCCAAAGTTCAATGAGTAAGGATGTGTGTCAAGGGTCTTTAAAATAAAGCATCAAGGGATAATGGGATAATGAGGTCTCTGAGAGCGAGGACTGGTGTTAGTCTACTAGGTCAGAGGTCAGTGAGGTATCCAGGCCACAGCACGGGAGTCTAGGACCACAGAGGTTGATGGCTCGTGTACTGGGTCAGGAAGAGGTCAGCAGAGTGAGTGAGGCCAGGGGTCAAAAGGCTATTGGATGAGAGGGGATGAGTCAAGCAAATTCTATGGGGTCGAAGGCCAGGGTGATGGGCAGGGCGCAGGTCAGAGGTGGACGGGGTCTAGTGAGGGTGCAGAGGGGCATCACCGATAGGCATGAAGGGCTTGGTGTTGACGCTGGGCTGGGACACCCCGATGGCATTGACGGCGAAGACCCGCATCTCGTACAGGACACCCTCGATCATCCTGGTGGACTCATAGGTCGTCTCCGGAAAGACCTCGAAGTTCAGCTTCATCCAGCGATGAGAGCCCTTCTTCTTCCGCTCCATGAGGTACCCTGGACACCCCACAAGTAGAGAGGAGCAGGCGGTCACGGACAGGGCATGGAGGGGTCACAGGTCAGCTGGGACAGTGAGGATCACATCAAAAAGTCACATGGCCCAGAAAGGCCTGAAGCCATGAATCCTGGGTTGATCTCAAGGTCACACAGAAGTCAGAAGTCATGGGTCAGGGATTACACAGGGTCACAGGTCATGAACCAGCGGGTCGGGGGTCACAGAAAATCCCAGGCTATTGGCCAGGTTGCTAGGAAATAAAGACTGACGTCCAAGATGAAAACCAAGCCTCAGAGGGGGTCACTGAGGATGGTAAGGACTTTTGGAGATCAAAGAGAGATGGGGGATGCAAGAGGTCTGAGGTCATGAGAACTCGCACACAGGCACTCACCAGTGACTGGTTGTCCCCCATCATACTTGGGTGGCTCCCAGACAAGAATGGCCCAATCCTCTCCAACTGAAGTGACACGGACGGCCTCCGGGGGGTCTGGAACATCTTTGGGGGAGGTGGGAAAGTCAGATGGCCCCTCATGGCTTTAGGAAAGCCCCCTGCCACCAAGCTCAGCCCCTTCGGCTCCCTCTGCTCACCCACAACCCGCAGGAAGATGGAGGCCACGTCCTCGCCAGCAGGGTTGGTGACCTTGATGGTGTAGCGGCCCTCGTCCGCCCGCTCGGCACTCTCAATCACGAAGCTGCTGCAATCCGCCCGCTGCTCGATGCGGGTCCTGCCCTCGGTCGCTGAGAACACCTGCATGTGGCCAGCAGGGTGCTTTGCCCAGACCTGCCTCCGCCCCTGCCTTGCTAGAAATTTCCCGGTGGCTCCCCATCACCACTCCACACTCCAGGCCATGGACAAGTTTGCGAGGACCTGCAGGACCTGCACCAGCCTCACCACTCCTCCCCATGGCCCTCCTCGCCCTCCAAAGGTTGCCCCAGATTAAACACCAGACTGGCCCATCCTCAAGATCTTGTGCACAGCGCCCTAACCCACTGCTCTCTCTGCTCTGTCAGGAAACGCAAAGCTTGCCAAGCGAAGGCATGAGTAAAGACCGAGGCTATAACTTCTACAAAAGAAGAAACTGAAGCCCAGACAAGAGAAGAAAAACTGAACTGTTCTAGGGCCTGGAACATACAGGTGAAAATATCTGATGGATGGATAGATGGATAGATGAATGGATAACTGTGTTGGTCGGTAGATGAATGAACAAATTGATTAATTACCAGATGAGTGCATGGATGGATGAATTAATTGATGAATGGAATGATGGGTGGGTAGACAAATGGATGGACAGATGGATGGAACACCCATTATGTGTTAGGACAATACCACGTGATGGACAAATATACTCTCCTCCTTGAAAACAATCCTCTGAAGAAGGTATCACAATCCTCACTTTACAATGAAACTTAAGCTCAGAGGGGGAAAGCAACTTGCCTAAAGTCACCCAGCAGAACTGGGAGGGACGGACAGGACACAGGGAAAGCCCCGCCGCACCTCGTCCCCCTTCAGCCAGGTGGCCACAGGAAGCGGCTCCCCTGTGATGGCCACGTCCAGCCTCAGCTTGTTTCCAGCCACAACCAGAATCGAATTCTCTGCAGTCTTCCCTGAGCAGTCCAGGTGTATCTTGGGTGGCTCTGGTGGCAGAGGAGAGATTCTGGGGACCTGGGAACAGGGCGGCCAGGCCCTCCCATTTTGCTATAGAGGGTCCCCGGAGAAGCAGGTTTCAACAGCCATAGAGACTCAGGGGTCTAGGCCCCTCCCCCTCAGACCCAGGCCCCCAGCTCCCCACTCCTCCCTCAGACCCAGGGGTCCGGGCCCCAGTTACCACAGTAGCTCCTGGCCCCTACCTTGCTTGGGGACGTAGTCCACCTTGATTTCTGGGGACACAGAAGACTAGATGGTTAGGTGTGAACACAGCAGGCCCCTTCTCCCCTGCTCACAGCCCAGGGGCAGAGGGGCATGTCCAGCATCATTCTGGGAACTAGGGTGTTGGGGTGCTGGGGTGGGTTCAGGACCCTGACTGCCTCTTTCATGTGTCCCCACACAGTCATGCTGCAGTGCCATGCAGTGTTCTCCCCCAATTTTCATCCGACTGCCCCCACGGTCGGCAGAGGCCCACTGTCCCCTACAATGGAGTCAGGACACTTAATCCTGATGGGGGCGTCTGGGCCCTAGGGTCCAGAAGGGTGGGGGAAAATGAAGGGGCCCCCTCACCCAGGAAGTTGAGCTTGGCTGAGAGGGACAGGGCATAGCCGTCAGGCACGAACGTGTAGTCCCCCTCATCCTCGGGGCGGACGTCATCGATCACCAGCTTATGGAACCTGAGGGTTTAGGGACAGGACAGCAGTTGGGCTGGTCACCCTGGGGATCACCATAGAGAAACAGCCTCCCCGGCACATCCACAGGCCCCCATCCTGGGCTTTGGAATGCGGGGTTCACATCTCAGCCCTGCCCCTTGCTAGCTGCTGTGTGACCTTGGGCAAGTTGGTTAACCTCTCTGTGCCTCAGCTTCTTCCCTTGTAATGGAGGCAATGATGAAAGTCTACGCTAGGGGTAGAGAGCACTTGGAAAGCTCACGTAATGAGCACCCTTCGAGCTTTGGGGTTCGGTCAGGTACCCTGACAGCACCAACACAGAGGGCCCCTCTCACGGAACCCGGAGGACACCGACCTTCACCAAGAGCCAAGAGCTATCATTAGGAAACCCACAAGGATGCCACGTTCTCTGGCCATCGAGGTGGCTCCCTGCTTTCCAGAGATGACCAGGAGTTTGTCTCAGGGTGTTCGTGTACTACCTGTTGACTTCCAGCCCCTATTTCCTTACCTATATTCCCCTGTAGTAGACAGTTTGCAAATATGGCCACGGGTTTTTCCCTCCCTAGACCCATGCTGCTGGCAGAGACCTTGCTGCCTTGTGACTTCCTTTGCCCAATAAAAAATAACGGAAGTGACATGGGGACTGTTCCCGGCCCAGGCCACAGAGGCACAAGAAAGGCCATCCTAGCTCAGCCAGCTTCCCGCCGACCCACATACTCATGATTAAACGAATCCTTGTTCTTTAAAACCACTGAGTCTGGGGATGGTTGTTACAAAGCTAGAGCTAACTGACACACCCCATCTGCCGGCCACATGCACCGTTGCCTCCGTACCTCCCCACATGGGACATGGTGATCCTCTTGCTGGGCCGCACTTCGACCCCATTCTTGTACCACTTGCCTGTCACCTTTTCGTCAGACACTTCACATTTGAACACGGCCTGATCCGAGGCCTTCACCGTGAGATCTGCAATGTCTTGCAGGACCTCCAGCTGTTTCTCTGGGGATGGAGAGAAAGAGATGGAGCTGTCACAACTCCAGTCGGTCCACAGATGTTTGCGAGCACCCAGTCTGTGCTGAGGACTGTTCCAGGCACTTAGGGATACAGCCATGAACCCAGAAATAACTGCTGGCCTTGTGGAGTGCATGTTCTAGCTGGAAGATGGTCTGAGCAGAGAAACACATAAACGTGTGGCGAGAGGGCACAGAGAGGCCTAGGGGGAGGCTGGACAAGTCCACCGGAGGATGCGGGAGGCCCCCCATAGCAGGAACAGCATGTGCAAAGGCCCCGAGGAGCACTGCAGGCTTGCCGGTGGGGGAACGGCCAGCAGGCCAGTGTGGATGAGGAAGGCTGCTGTGCTGGGCGGGGCAGCGAGGGCCAGATCAGGGGCCCTGGGAGCCACGGAGGGGACTTTGTGTTGACTCAGAGTGAGGACAGAGCCACTGGACAGTATTGGGCAGAGAGCTGGGGTCTGACCTACTTTTTTTAAATTTTTTACTTTTTTCAATAAAACAATGAGTTTACATGGTTTAAAAATATGATAAGAGGATTTAGACAGAGAGAAGAAAATGTGACAGCCACCTACCTCCAGTCTAGATCTCTTCTCTAAAGGTGTCACCTATCCAGCCCACAGCTATCAATGCCTGTGGACATTTCCCTTCTCTCCTCCTTCCCTCCCCCTCCCTCCCTCCTTCCCTCCTTCCTTCCTTTCTTCCCTCCCTCCCTCCTTCCTTCCTTCCCTCCCTTCTCTCTTTCCCCCTTACACAAACAGTAGTGCCTTTGCTTTTCCACCTAACAATAAACCACAGGTCCTTGAATAACATCTTTCCACCAGATGCAGCAGAAACTGATTCCTCCTTTAGATCAGTTAGCCTCTGGTAAAACCGCTTTTGTTGTACATCATTTGGCCTCAGTTTTAAGGACCTATTGGTGATGTTAAGTGAGGACTTACTATATCTTGGAAATCCCTCCATTTTGGTAAACTAAAAAACTGTCCTTTTTTAATGGATATCTATGGATATACCACAATTTATTTGGCCTATAAATGACTTGGATTTTTTTTTTTTACCTTTTATTTTTAAAGAATTACAGACTCACAGGAGTTTACAAAAATAAGTGCCTAGAGAAGCCTGCCCTGAGGCCCCGCCCCACCCTGAGGCCCTGCTCCACCCAGAGGCCCCGCCCCGCACCTTCCACGATGAGATCTGCTTCGGACTGGCCGCCGTTGGTCATGACCTGGTAGCGGCCGCTATCCTCCAGGGTCACTTCCGAGAAGATGAGAAGGTGTCGCCTTCCGTCTTTCTTGAAGCGGTACCGCGCCTTGTAGGAATCCTCCCTCGTCATCTCCACGCCATCTTTCGACCTGGGCAGAGGGGATGTGAAGTGGGAAGTGAGGGGCCAGCACAGCCCCAGCGTGGATGTCGGGTGGTGAGTCAGGGCCAGATAGACAGGAATCTAGAGGTGGGTCATGGAAGCGGGGAGAGATCGAGGTTGGCAGAGGCGTCATGAATGGAGGAGTCGCAGGTGTGAGTCGAGAGGAAGAAAAGAGGAGGAGGTCGTCACGGGCCACAGGGAAATGCCTCAAGGTCTTGGTTGGAGGTCAGGAGACACAGAAAGAGGTCACGGGCAGAGGTCAGAGCATAGAGGAGGTTCCTGGGGTCACAGAATGTCAAATATCGTGGCCTCTGTAAACGGTGCTTCTTCCCCTTCCATGGAATCTCCCTCTCAGCTCAACTGTCACCTCCTACAGGAAGCCCTCCCCAACCTCCTGAGTCCCTTCTTTTTATCAAAAAGTGGTTACAGCATCACCACTCCTCTGAAACACTAGTTAAAACAGAACTTTGATACGTGTCCATGTCTCTGCCTCTCACACACATGCATCCCCACAGTTTACCAGATCATACACTCCATGAGGGCAGCTGCCGTGTTGATGTACTTTCTCTCCATTACGTCCCCAGAGTGCAGGAGAGTGATACCACACAACAGGCACTCGACAAATACTTGATGATTGGGTGAATAGGTGTGCCAGGCTGGATGAGGGATGGGCAGATGGGCAGATGGATAGGTGAGTAAATGGGTGGATGGGTGGGTGGGTGGGTGGGTGGATGGATAAATGGATGGATGGATGAGTGGGTGGGTGGGTGGATGGATGGATGGATGGATGGATGGATGGATGGATGGATGGATGAGTGGGTAGATGGATGGATGGATGAGTGGGTAGACCATTGGATGGATGATTGCTTGAATGGATGAATAAATGATTTAATGAATCTGAAATAGCAGGAATCAGGAAAAGGACCCCAAAGAAGATAGAGTGGGTAGAAGCCAGTTCTTCTAGAATTTCTAAAGGCCATAAGTGAAGGTCAAGATTTACAGAGAAAGGCTGAAGTCTCCTGGTGACTACTGGGTAAAGGTTCAAAGTCTCCAAGAGAGACCATAAAGATGGTGGCTGATGCAAAGAAGCCATAGGCACGGGTGTGGAGGTCAGGGGTCGGGCCACTCACCACATGACCTGGGCACCATCCTCCGACACCTCCACTACCATTTCCACCCGGTCACCCACAAACACCTGCTGGTCCTCAAGAGGTGTCACAATCAGGACTGGAGGTTCTGCGGGACACAGTGGGGAGAAGAGGCCAGTACTTTCAGGACTCCCCTGCAGAACCCCAATAACCAGGTTTAGGTGAAAAATCCCGCCTCACCTTTGACAAAGAGCTCGGTGAAACACTTCTCGTCGGCCACAGCGACTTCATAAGCAGCGTCATCCGCCATTGTGCACTTGTTGATGGTGAGGATTCGCTTCTTACCGACATTCTCAAACACATACCTGAGGTGAAAAGCTCACCTCAACCCAGGGCACGGAGCAGATCCTAGCCCAGATAAATATGCTCACCAGTTCTCAGGCCCGTCACTGCCTGTCAGAGACAGACTGTGTGGGAAGGGACAGATGATCCAACTTCTTCTAGCCTTGAAATACCCAGGGAGAAAATGCTAACTGTCCACCCGTAGGTACTCACCCTCCCCTTCCACTCAGCAGAGGTACACAGCAGCCTGCTGAGAGAACTACATTTCCCAGTCTCCTTTGCAGCTGCACCTCTGAGTGTGGGCCAATAGCACATGAGTGGACGTGACTAGGTCATCTCTAACTCTGAAATGCTTGCTCTGGATGTCTCTTTCCTCCTGCCTGTCCAGCAGACACAGGTGTGCCCCTGACCCAGCTTCGATCTCGCAGATGACAATGCTTCACTCAATAGTGTGGCCAAAAATATGGAGACTGGGTCCCCAAAACGTCTCTAAGAGGAGAGCTGGCCCAACCTGCCTCCATCAGTTAGAAATACAGCTTCTCAGTAACTTAATGCATGCTAGGGACTCTAGTTCAACAACCTGAACCGTACTTTAACTAACAGAACTTTCTATCTCATCCAAAACGCTCATGATGGCAAACACAGAAACCGCAGCCGAGGACGACACAGTTTAAAAAGAACCCATCTATATAATTCCCAATAAGAGGTAATCTCTGAAAACATTTTGGCCTCCATCTTTACAACCTTTTTATCCACACATACGTAGATAATATTTTGTGAAGCAGAAACAGGAGCTATACTTCTGCACACAATCATCTCGAACAACTTCCCGAGCTGGTGTATCTATTTTACAATGCCTTCTCCAGCGACCGCACAGAACCTGAACACAGAAAGGCATGTTTTGGCTGTTCCTCACGTTCACCAAAAACTTTGGTGAACATCCTCGCAGCTCAACATGCATAAGCATGATAATTCCCCTCAATAAATACCCAGAATCGCACAATCTAAAGGCTTTTCTATACGCTGCTCTTCTGGAGAGTTAGTGATGGCGGCATTGATGGACTCGTCTCCTCGTGTCTTCTCCAGCACTGGGTTTATCATTTTGCAAATCCTTGGCCCACGTGGAGAGCAGAAAGACCGTTGTCCTGACTTGCCTTTTTATTACTGCTGTCTGCAAGGCCGAATGTGTGCTTCACGGCATATTGGCTGTGTGGGTTTCTTTCTTGACTGAGTAGTTGTTCTCTCTTGCCTTTGCCTGTCTCTCTGCTGAGGCATTCGCGCTCTCTGTATGAGTAAGGGGCTGACCTTCCTGGGTTGCGTGTTGCCACCAGCATTTCTGGGCACTCTCTCTGGGCCCCGGATCCTCCCCACTCGGAGACGACCCCACATACGTACTTGCTGCTGGGCTTGATCTCCTGTCCATTCTTGAACCACTTGAGAGGCAGGTCTGGGTCACTGATCTCCACCATCAGTTTGATCTTATTGCCCCTGTCCACCTGGTAGGCCGGATCCAGCTTCTTCGTGAAGGCTGGAGATGGAGAAATACAGGGGTGATAGAGCTCAGAGGTCCTCACCACCCTGGTCATCCCCAGAGCTGGCAAGTCTCCCTCCCTAGACCATGGGCTTTCCAAGGTCAAGGTCAAGAAGCCTCCTGTGAACTTGGAGGTCCTGGAGAACAGGACCCTGTTACTCTTTGAATTGGGACCTCCAAAAGATAGGTCCAGGGTCCAAACGGTGGATTCCCATGATGCCGGGGTTACTACAGGCTGGGCCCATCTCCCCTCATACCAGCACTAACCTTCACTCTTCTTGACCTCAACTTTGGCCTTCTTGAGCCGCTTCAGCATGCCCCGGAGGTCTGTGATGCCGTACTGGAAGGCGATCCTCTCGTACTCGCTCTTCTTCGCACCTTTCAGGAGCTCCCAGATCTCAGGGGGGATGCCTAGGTCATCGTCGTCCTTCTTCTTTTTCTTCTCCTGCTCAACCACCTCCCTGGGAGTGCAGAGGGCAGGCTGGGCCACTACCATGGGGCCTCCCTCTGCCTCGCCCGCCCGCTTGCTGTGTGGCCCGCCCGAGTCACTGGCTCTCTGGGCCTGTCATCCTTGATTGTCTCCCTCCTGAACCATCACCCCAGCTCCTCCCTGGCTCTGTCCAGTCTCCCCCTCCAGGCTACTCCCCACATGGCCCTGCGGGGGTACTTTTGACCCCCACATCAGATGCCTTGTTCAGAACTGGGTGGCTGCGTGCAATGGCAGTGGTTAACGAACAGGTAGCAAGGTGCTGGAGAAGTGGATGGATTTGTGGGTAGATGGATGGATTCATTGATGGCTAAATAGGTAGCTAGCTGGCTAGCTGGCTGGAAGAGACCAGTGGGTGGCTGGCTGGGTGGGTGGATGGGTGAACGAATGGACAGATGGATGTTTGGCTGGGTGACCAAGTGAATGAGAGGGTGAGCTGGAGCCCGAGTGAACAGGAAAGAGGACGAAGGGTTAGAGGTGAGCAGATGGCTGTGTGGGTGTGGGTGGAAGGCTGGGGGACTGGTGCGGGGGTGGGCGGGGAGTGGGTAGATGAGGGAGCTGGCGGAGGGGTGAGCCAGGAGCCATGGACAGCGGAGGGAAGCAGCAGAGACGGTGGGGCCTCACCCACCATCCTTCTCTGCGAGCCCTGTTCTCCCCTGTCCTCACTGGGACTCACCTCTTCTTCAACAGGCCACTGAAATCCAGCTCACCTGCATCTTCTGACTTCCCTTCGCCCCTGCAGCCGTTGAGAGGTGGTGTGAACTCCACCAAGGTCCTCTCACCCCAGACTCACCCTGAATCCCCAACTTCTCGCCTTGCCCAGGGCCCAGGGGCACTTACGATCGTTTGAAGCTTTCTAGACTCTGCCCAGAAGCGTCCTGACTGGGCGCTGGGGAGGGCAAGCGAGGGGAAAGGAAGCTGGGCTGGAGGCGGGGCCCAATCAAAGACCAAGACCACCCCCCCAGACCTATGCCACCTGCCCCGCTCGCCCCCGCTGCCTCTCCTTTCACCTCCTGGACCAGCACACCCACTTATGCAGGCCCAGACGCCCTCTGTTTTCACTCCTCTCCCTTGCCACCGGGCACCCACTTCCCTCGGCGGCCTACCCTCTCTCACACACGGCCTGCACTCCTCCCTGCCCGGGCCTGGGCGTCCTTGTTCCCTGTGCCCTCCATAGAGAAGACCTCGCATCCTGGGCTGCACACCCCCAGAAACCTTACACCCTCAGAGCTCCATGCACGTGCCCCCAGATCTGCGTGATCTCACGTTAGTCCTGGACACCCTCACCCTAAACCCACACACCCCTGTTCTCTAAACCTGGACTGGCCCTGCTGTCACTTTCTCAGGATTTCTGATGCTGGAATCTACACCTGTGGATGGTCTCCCCAGTTCTGAATGTCCCGGTCCCTAAATCGGGACTCCTTCATCCACAACCCTGCCTCACCTCCATATCCACCCGCACCCCAAACCTACTGCCTCTGCCGCATGCCTACCAGCATACCTTCCACGTCGATATTGAAGCTGCAGCTGTCACACACGTCCTTGGCCTTGACCTCGAGGCGGTAGTCACCACGGTCCCCCAGCACCACCTTCTTGATGTGCAGCTCCACGCTGTACACCTGGAGGTCAGGGCCAGAGGCATGGGTGCCACCCCCACCCAGGACTCTCCCTCCAAGTCTCCACCCTGCCCTGCAGGAGGGGCTGGCTGTCTCTTCCTAGCCTAGATAATCTCAACCTTGGGACCCATGTGCCTGCCCCCCCCCCCGAGACTTTCCTACAAATGCACAAGTTCAGGCGCCACCTGACCGAACCCAAACGCTCTCCTCTCCTGCCCAGCACAGCCTCTACCAAGCAGCCCTCCATCCCCCGTCTGTGGGGCTCCAGTTCATGACTACACCCCATGCGGTCACAGGTCTCCCTAGAAGCGGCGCTCCCTAGAAGTGCTGGTTCTCTTTCAAGGAGACCCACGACCCCCAGCCCCAGTCCCCACACCCCAGCATTGCACAGGGCCCTCACATTGCTGGCGGGGTCGTGGGTCTCCTTGAAAGAGAACCGGGCTCCACTCTTGATGCCCAGCTCCAGCCACTTCCCCTTGAACCACGTGATGGTTGGCTTGCCAGGGAGCTCCTTCCCGTTCACCTGGGCCCCAATTGCCACGTCATTTCCTGGGGGACAAGGGGGGACACGGAGACGCTATGGAGAGGACTGCGAAACTGGGACCCTCCTCACCCCTCCTCCCTCAGACCCAGGGCTCCAGGCCCCCGGCCCCTGCTTCCTAGGTCTCCTCACCGTTCTCCACCGACACAGATTCTGGCCTCTTCAGGAAAATGCCAGTGGGCTCCTCGGTGGTAGGGGTCTGTTCCTCAGGCAGGGCTTCTTCTGGGGAACAGGGTTAGGGGCTGTGAGGCAGGCTGGGAGGGGGCAACAGGCCACTTTGAGGACGAGGCCTAGGGCCACTGAGGTGCCTTGTGTTCAGAAGCCAAAGGCCACGTGGCAATGTGGCTCTTCCTGACCTGGGAAAGACCAGTGTGTCCCCCAAGGGGCTGTGTGACCTTGGCCAGGCTCCCCCACCCCTGTGTTCTGAGCTGCAGGGTTCAATGACAAATCTGGTCAGTGGCTGGGGCAGGGGCTTGACAGCCAGGCTAGGGGCCCCGGCTCCATCCTGGGCTGTGAGTCGGGGAGAGGTAGGTCAATTCTGGGGCTATGGGGAGGACAAAGACGGTACAGTGGGGCGAGGCGAGCCTGGACAAGGAGTGAGGTCCAGGTTCTGCAAAGCCCACCATCTCACCTTTGGGGGGCTCTTCGGGAGCCTCCTGTGGGGGTTCTTCTTTGGGAGCTGGTTTGTCAGCATCCTTGGTTTGGGGGGCCTTTTTAGCCGCTGTGACATAGGTTTGCGATTGAGCACAAGCTTAGCAGCCTCTTCCTCCAGAACTCAGGAGTCTGGGCCACCAGCCCTCTCCTCCCTCAGGGCCAGGAGTCCAGCCCTCCAGATAAATTAAATTTATCTCAGGTCCCCAGAGTCTGTGTGATCTGGTTTCTCCTTGCCCCATCCACCCCTGCCACCACTCCCTGACCTTTTGGGTCTTGGGGATAAAATTAGCTCTTCCTCTGAGCTGGAAACTGGACACCTTGTGCTGACCACAGCACCTCTGCCCTGCCCTGAGTGCTGTCTCCTGGCCCACCAGGGCCCCAGCTGCAGTGAGGGGCTGGACCCCCACTTCACAAGCTGGTTGGCATGGTGCCCGTGGCCTGGGTACCCCAGGAGGGGAACCTTCTCCAGGGAATTGTCCCTTCTGTTTGTTTCCCCATAGAGAAGAAGCCCCATCCTCATATAAAGAAATGCCCCCAAGCCCATTCGAAGCACCCCAATCTGCACATAAGGAAAAGTTCTCAACCTGTCTATGGAGAAGGTCCCCTATTCCTACATGAGGGAAGCCCCAATTCCCATAGAAAGGAGGTCCCCTCATCTTCATACGGAGCTCTCTTCACCATGCAGACAGGAACCTCAAATCTCTATACACACGACAACCCCACTTCCCTACAGAGAAAGGCCCCAATCTTCACTCAGAGAAGGGGCTGCTCCCCACCCAGGAGACCCCAATCACCACTCTAAGACTCCCCAATCTATGCACACAGAACTCCCATCCCCACCCAGAAAAAGGGGCTCAAATTCACGGATATTCTCCATCTGCGTCCAGAGATGGGCCCCCAACCCTACAGGGGGATCCCCACCCAACACATATATGGGAACCCCGGGCCGCCCAACAGCGGGAAACCCTCCCTACACAGAGGAAGCACCCATTCTCCCGACCCCATAAAGGCGGGACCCCAGTCCTCATTCAGAAAGAAGGAGCCATCTCCACACAGGTCCCAGGGAGGCCTGAAAAACACCTGGTTTGGGTTCAGGCATGTCGCGGACCTCCTCCCGCTCCTCCGACCGCAGCTGTGTCCTGCTGGGCCCTATGGAGGACAGGTGGGCCCCCAGACAGAGCCCTTTAAGAAGTGCGGTGACTCCCAGGAGGCTTCGGGAGGATCCGGCGGGCCTCCCCACCCGCCCCTGCCGCCACACGGTCCCACCTCTCGTTCTACAGGGCGAGAAACAACAGCGCGACAGGGAGATGGCGGGCGCAATGCCAGGTCCCCAGGGAGGAGGGGTCTAGGTTAGGACACCTGTGTCTGAGGAAGGAGGCTGCTGGTGGCCTGGACCCCTGGGTCTGGGGGCAGAAAGGACCTGGGGTCCAGATTCTTGGGTCAAGGGGAAAAGGACAAGGATAAGGGCCCGGGCTCCTGGGTTCTCGTAGGAGAGGAAGGGGCTGGGGTCTAAAGGAGCGCGTGGCACGGAGGTGGGGTGGGGGCAGGGAGGAGGCAGGGTCTAAAAAGCCATTCTTAGCATCTGCAAGTCATGAGTTTTTGGGAAACCAGAGCTGGGAGGGAGGGTCCGGTTTCCCAGCGTGGGCAGGGCGGCTGCCAGGGTGGGGCCGGGGTGGGGGGAGTGGGGGATGTGTGTGCCCGCGGGTAGGGCGCAGAGGCTCGGGGACTGCGGAGCCCCGCCCCCGGGCGTGCGCGCACCCGAAGGCCTGGGGCCGCGGCCACCTGGGACCCCGGACCGGCTTCCGCTCCCCTCCCTGCCCGAGACCTCGGCCCGCTTCCCGCGACAATTCCCGGAGCGGGCGCGGCGGGCACCAGACGTGGGTGTCCCCACCGGGGGCGGGCGCGGAGGCCGGGAAGGCCCTGGAGGGCTGCCCGGACGTTGGCGCCCTTCCCAGCAGGGGGACCTGTGGCTTTCTGAACGAGGGGCGGTGGCTGGACCTGGGGTGGGGCGAGGTTGGGAGAGGAGAGGGTCTTGGGGAAGGCGAAGAGGTGGGTGCAAGAAGGAAGGGAATGCTGTGGGGGGCTCGGGGTGCGGGACCCGGTGTGAGGGAAGACAAGTCCTCCGGGTTTTCTTCCTGACCACCACCCCCTCCCCCTTTTCCAAAACCCCCTATGAGCCGGAAACTTCCCCGCCTCCAGGAAATGCCAAACCAACCCGGCAGCAGCCGCTGTGTGACGTCACAGGTTGCCAGGCAGACTGCCACGCCGCTCCCGCGTCTGCGGCATCGCGCCTGGCCCCGCCCGCCAAAGGGCTGTATCCAGAGAGGAGCTGGGAGATTCAGAGTGGGAGGACAGAAATCTGGAAAAGGGGGACAGAGACCCAGAGGGATAGACACAGAGATGAGTGTGAAACAGAGACCCAGAGAGAGAGGGAAGCAGGGAGAGGGCCAAGAACTCTAGTCGTCGGCAAGAGACAAAAACTGAACGAACCAGTGCCCGTAGCTTCAAGCTCAGCCTGGTCCGGCTCTAACTGCCGCGTCTATCACCTCTTTGTTCTCCCCCCTCACTGTCCCAGCATCCCCAAGGGCCGACAGGCCCCAGACTGGCAGCACTGCAGTCCCTGACAAAGGGTCCGGGGAGGTCTGTCTACCTTGATTTGCTTTATTTTATTTTATTCCACACTCAGGGCAATGATAGTTTTTGCAAAAAGGACCTCATTTGCAAGAGGAGGCCTTGGGGAGGACATTCTGTCTCCCACCTGGGCCCCCTCCCTGAGCTGGGGAGGTGGCGTCCTTCTCTCAGGGCTGGTCACAGCCTGGGCTCTGCTCCCAGACATCCTGATCCCCTGGGAGGCTTTTCCTTCCCTGTGTCCGTGAGTCCGTGATGTTTCTTGCTTGTCCTCCTGGTGATTTCTGGAGATGGATCAAAGGCCTGTCCACAAGGCCTTAAGGGACCTTCTCCATCTTCCTCCTCTCCCCTTTCATAGAAGGGACACCTGAAGCCCAGAAGCAGCAAGTCTGTGACCTCCATCTGGCAGCCACCTAGGCTCAAGGGCCTGGGACTCAGGCCTCAGCCAGGCCTCTCATACCCTGGGGGATCCAGCCTGAGCTCTCACAGGTCATTCAGCCTTCACTTCGGGCTGGGTCACACTGGGGGTCAAAATGTGAGAGAAGCCACAGGGATATGACAGCCAGGGGCGGTGGGGTCCGGGACGGACTGGAGCACAGAGGCTCCTTTGGGAGGGTCTAAGAAAGCCTGCCCGCTGTGGCTGCATCGTGTCAAGTTTTAAGTGAAGGGTTTTGTAAAATCTCCCTCTATTGAAATGTCAGCTAATTTGGATCCCCCCTCCAAAACAAACAAGCAAACAAACAAACAAAATAGCAGTGAACTGAAGAAAACCTACTGGGGGCACCTGATCTGACCCAAAAGGGTGGCAGGTCACCAGTTGGAGATTTCTAGTTAGAAGTGACATGGGAAGAGGGGTGAGCAAGATCACCCACAAATCTACCAAGTGGCCAGGATAATCCCCAGCATGGCCCTGTGGAGGGCACCCCAGAATGGAGAAAGTCCCATGACACTTCAGGGCTGCTACTGTGGTACCCAAAAGCACCCATCAGGTGGAAATTCTGGGGTGTCCCAGACAGACAAGGGAACCCCAAGGGTGGCCCGGACCTGACAAAGTTCACTGAGGTCCCCCCAGATCGGACAAGAGTGTCTTCAGACATGACCAAAGGATCCCAGAGCTGTCTTAGCTATGATTGGAGCATTCCAGACACACAAAAAAGTGATGGCAAGGTAGCTCCAGAGCACAGGGGATCTCAAAGGTAATCAAGGGATCTGGGGGGACAGGCAGGACGAGTCACAGCCAGGCACAGAGCTCTGAGACATGATCAAGGGGCCCCAGAGGCCCCAGATATAACTAGAAGATTTCAGAGCTGACAAGAGAAACCCAGAGGTAAGCAGGGATCCAAGAGAGACTCTGGACAGGGCTTAGGGGTGCCAGCAGTGCCCCGCTCCTTGTGTGAGCTCTGTGGGCTCACCCTCCCCTGGGTAAGATTGGGGGATCATACAAGAGATGTCCCTGGCCTGTATGGGAGACTCAGACATGACAAGGGGACCCCAGAGCAGCTTTTGGGGGTTTGAAAGCACTGGCCCACCACCTCCACAGACAGACACACGGTATAGTCGTCTACAGGTCCTGTGACCCAGGTCACGCAGATCCTGGGGATTCCAGAAGTGACAAGGAATCCCAGAGAGGAGCCCTGGGCAGGGCTTATGGATTATGGCATTTTCCCCTGGCCCCCAGTGTGGGGGTCCACCGGTCCTATGACCCGGGGTGTGGGGATGCCATTGTGACACCGGCGTGGAGACCCCGTTGGGCTCAGGCCCGGCGGGCAGCGGGCAGCAGCGCACTGTCAAACTGGTAGGTGAGCTTGCGCTTGACCTTGCGGATCTCCCCGGTCTTGGCGTAGTTGCGCAGGGCGCGCGCCAGCTTCTGGTAGGTCATGCGCTTGCGGTTGCCCTTCTGCTGGCCCCAGCGACGCGCCAAGAGCTCCTTGTGCTTGGAGGAGAACTGGAAGACCCCGGAGCCTGGCTCCACCCACCACACGCACTCACGCATATCGCCGCGGGTCAGCAGCCCCAGCAGGAACTGGTACAGGCGCAGCTTCTTGCGGGCCCCTGTGGCGGGTGGGAGGTGTCAGGGGTGGTGTCCTGCCGGGCACCACCCCCACACCCATCCCGCTGCAGCCCGCCCCGCCCCCCCCAGCCTCAGTCTCCCCACCGAGCGAACTGGGGTGAAGGAGGTGGCCCTTATGTGCACCTGCCTGGCTCTGTCTGTGCCCTGCCCCCATCCAGCAAGTCGCTCCCCCCACTGAAGCTGTCTTCCCAGGACCTCCTCGAAGTCCCCTCTTTTCTTTTTTTCGATTTGCATCTATCCTGTGTTCTGCTTGGCAGGGGACCAGATACCAGAACCCCACCGCTGCCATTTCCCAGCTTAGAAATGTGACCTTGGGTGGCGACTGAACCCTTCTGAGCTGGGCTACAAATGAGGCGGGTGTGTGTGTGTGTGCATGCGTGCGTGTGTGTGTGTGTGTGTGTGTGTTTTACGTTTACAAACTTCATCCTGGGCGCGTTATGATTATGAGCTCACTTCGTCTTCATCATCACCCCACGAGATGGGGGTAATGGTGATGACGTCTGTTTTACAGCTGGGAAACTGAGGCCGGAACGGAGCAAGCTGCGGATGATCCCAGACTCCCAGGGGCTGTGCCTGTTGGACGCTGGGCACAGAGGCTGGGAAGCAAAGGCTGACTGGGTGGGAGCTCCCGCTGTGATTACATCTGTTGCTACCGTGTCAGGAACCACCACAGAGAGGCTCTGAGCACTGTGTTGCTCTTGCTACCCACTTTCTCCTACTCGATCCTCCCAGCCACCAGAACCAGACACTCTTCCTGTCATCTCGGCTGTGCACATGGGAAACCAAGGCACAGAGAGTCAGGCGAAGGCCTGCGCCCACAGTCCCACAGCTGGCAGGGGCCGTGGCCGAAGTGCCCTCGGCGCTGGAGCACACTGTAGGTGCTTGAGAAGCCATGGTCCTTCCGCCCTCCTCCCATCTACAGTTGGAGTCCCCCCAGCCCACCCAGCCCCACCCACTTGCTCCCACGTACCTGCCTCGGATCCTCTCCTTTCAGGTCCCACCACTAGGGCCTCATCCGATTCGCTGTCTGAGACCTCCAGGGCAGGGCTGTCCAGCAGCAGGTCCCCCTCTTCAGACAGCATGGGGTTGGGGTATGGGGCGCATGCCGAGGGGCCCAGGGTCTGCCGGAGGTCAGGGTCACCTGCAGTCTGGGGGCCCCCTTTTCTCCCTCCCTCTGCTCTTGGCCCTTGGCTTTCTCCTCCAGGGCCCCGAGTGGCCCTCCCAGCTTGGTTTACGGCCTGCAGCCTGGCCTCTTCTCATCTCCATGGTGTGGCAGGGGCACACCGGGCCGCCCGCATGAGAGCCTGCCCCTCGTGGATGACCTGTGCCAGCCCGGCTCCGTGCGTGCCGCCCCCCGCTCACACCGCCCCTCTGTCGGCCAAACTGTGCCACGGGGCAGTAATGGTACCCAACCTTGGAGATTTGCCAGAGGGTGGAAGGGGCTAATGCGCATGCAGGTTCTAATGTAGTGCCTGGCACCAGCGAACCTCCAGCAGATGATGGGAATATCGATGGTCTCTCTGCCCCTCACCTGGCTGGTGAAGTCCTCCATGGGGTACACCGGGAAGCTGGGGCCCAGGGCCTCTAGGCTGGGAGCAGGGTCGAGGCTCCCAACAGAGCTGTAGGTTGAGGGCCCATAACAGAGCTGGATACCCTGGGGGTGGCCAAAGGTGGCCATGGCTGGGTCGAAGGCTTCGTAGGAGGTGGCAGGGACCAATGGGGTCTCAGTCCAGCCCCACAGGGAGTCTGGGGAAAGGGCACTGAGTCAGAAGCCAGGACGTCTGGCCTCAGCCCTTTCCCACTGGGAGCCCCCCGGCACAGTGGGGCCATTGTGGGCCGTGCAAATCTCTGACCCCAGGATTTGCATGGGTGAGCCAGTGGGTGGGAGAGGAAAAGGAGGAGGCTGGAGGCCTGGGCTAATCTCGTCCTGCTGTGTGAGGGGACAGTGTCCCCTGGGCCTCAGCTCCTCTTCCTGTAAAAGGGCCCAAGGGGGCAGGTGGGAAGGGGGCTGGGCCAGGGTCACTCACCTGGACCCCCCTCTGAGTCAGGGTAGCTGGGGTGCTTGCAGCTGTCCAGGTCATAAAAAATTCCATCTGGGTACTGATAGAGGGGGCAGAAAGAGGGGTCATCCAGGCTGCAGAGAGCCCCTCACCCAGAACAGCAGGGAGACTCCACAATGGATGGGGGGAGGTGGCAAGAGGCTGGGAGAGGAAGAGAGACACAGGAACTTGAAGAGAGAAACACACAGGGACAAGGTCAGAGGGGCAGAGACAGAGAGCAGGCACTAGAGACAGAGGCAGAGAAACAAAGAGAGGAGACAGATACGACACAGCAGAAACACACAGACTCAGAGGGCAACCCAGGCAGAGAATGAGACGCAGAAGCCAGTTCCCACCAAGACTGTGGGCTCCCAGTAACCCCAGTACTGCCCTGGTACACAGTCGGTGCAGCATCATGCCTGGGGTGGGGGAGAATTTCCCTGGCCTGCCCAAGGGTGGGGGACGGAGAGTGAGAGGTGGCAGTCCTCTTCCAGAGGCAAAGTCTCAGTGCTTCCTTCATCCAGCCCCATTCAGCTTCATGTCTCTCCAGCAAAGTCTCGCAAAGACAAGAGCTAGGTATATATCATCCCACTGGCCCAAGAGGAGCGAACACGTCCGTCCACAGAAAGCCTCTTCAAGAATAATTGGAGCCGCTTTGTAAATATCCCCAATGGGCAGGACAATGGACACAGTGCAGTGAGGTCCTGCGGTGGAGTACTATGCATCAAGGACAAAGAACTGGTGCCTGACACACCTGATGGTCACAAAGGAAGCCGGACACAAGTGGGACACGCTGTGTGATTCGCTCAATGGAAAGTTCTAAACTGGGCAAAACTAATGCACGGTGGGAAATGTCAGAGTGGGTGTGGACCGGGAGGTGCACAGGGGATGTTCCAGAACGACGGAATGTCCTCAGCCTCAGTCTCCTTAGTAGCTGCACAGGTGTGCGCATGACGAGACCCTCATTCAGCTGCACGCAAATGTGTGTCACTTTACCAGCCTGTGAGTGACACCTCGATTTTTTAGAAAAAGCAAAACTCGTCCCGTTGGAAGAGGGTGACGCACTGAGGGGTGGCCAAAGTGAGTGCTTTTGCAGGCCATGAGTGAGGTGTCGTTTCTGACTGCACTGTAGGTGCTTGGTGTAGTGTACTGTGCGTCTGCTGTGTTACAGGTTAAAAACTTAAACACATCAAAAAAAAAAGGCAAAGAGAAGGAAAGAAGGCATGAATAGATTTGCGGAGTGTGGAAGAGACAAGAGAGAGACAGAAAGTCAAAGGGATGAAGACCTCCCCATCCAGGAAAGTGGGCCCAGAGCCTGGGAGAGTGGGAGCTGGTGGCGGGGACTGGGCTGGTGGCAGGGAGGCCCCAGTGGGCCATGCGGGCGCCCCCACCCCTATGGCATCCAGGGCCCCCACTCACCAGGCAGCTGAGGTGTGGCCCATCCAGCCTGGAGGGAGAGAGACACAGGGGCATGTCAGGGACCCGTAAGCCACCTGAGTCTCAAAGTGGCTAGGGGCCAGTGGGGGGAAGGGGGCCACAGCTGTGACCACCGCAGCCCATCTGCCGAGTGTTAGTGAGACCGGCCCTGCCACACGCGCCTCCACTCCCCCATGGGACAGGAAATGGGGGGCAGGGGCCAGGCAAATGTTTCCCCTCTTCTGGGATTTGCATAGTCAGAGGCTGTGGGGTGGGCAAGGAAAGTGAGGGAGAGAAAGTCCCCAGAGAGACGTGGGAGTCGGCAGGTGAGTGGGTTCAGGGAGGGGGCCTCCGTGAGCCGGCCAGGTCAAATGAGCCCACCTTGGACCAGTGGAGAGAGATGGACAGACTCAGCAAGGGGGTCGAGGAGAGCAGGAAAGGGAGAAAGGTGAGGAGACTCATGCACATATGCAGGAAGTATTATTGAGCCCCAGAGGTAGACATAGGGGACAGGAGAGATGACAGGTGGACAGAGAACTGGTAAGAGGCTGAGACAGACACAAAGACAGGAACAAGAGGCAAGGGAGAGAGACCCAGAAACAAAGATGATGAGGTAGGAAGTGGAGAGCAGCGGTGGGCAGGACCAAGGGGCAGCCAGGGAGTCACACCCATAGAAGTTCCCACCGCCCAGAGTCTTCAGCAGGGCTGAAGGCAAGTCTCACACAGAAAGGCTCCTGGGGTCAGGGGGTGACAAGGAAGAGACGAAGGAAAGAACCAAAGGTGGGAAAGGAAAAGAGAGAGACTCAGAAGTGGCAGGAGCCAGCACAGGCCCCTGCAGAGCCAAGCCCCCACCCCCACAGAGAGGGCCCAGAGAGGTGCAGGCTGGCTCGGGGTACAGGTTTCGGGGCCTCACTCACTGTGCGGCCTCCAAGGCGAGCATGGTGCTGCTGGTTGGGTTCACTACTGCAGGCTGCAGCCGCCACCCCTAGCCACCCCTATTTATACTTTGGCCCAGCCCCTGGGGGGCAGGGGTGCCAGCAGCTTGGCCCTCCTTGAAATTCCCCTCAGGGAGGGGGTCACGGGAGGGGGCTGGATTGCACAACCTCTTGGTCACATGGTGGAGAGGGCAGGCCCAGGAGCAGTCTGGATTTGGGGATCCCCATGGTTGGGAGTGGGGGTGACCCTGAGGAGTGGAGACGGCATAGATTTGGGGGTTCATGGGTCACTGAAGTGGGGGTCATAAACTCCGGGGTCCCTGAGGAAAACCCAGGCCTAAAGCAGATGGAGACCCCACGGCAGAAACATCGTGGGCATATGGCAAGGGCGGGGGGGTCCCCTGGTTGTGCTGGGACCGCGAGCCTATGTGTGGGGGCTGCCCCCTGCCTGGAGAAAACAGGCTGGCACCTGGGGAGCCAGCTGGCCCTTGGGGCGGGAGACTGGGCAGAGCTGTACCCACATACACTCAGGGCCCCGGGGGCCACTGAGGCAGGCCTGGCAGTGTATGCTGGTGGCAGAGGTGGGAGCCCAGGCATGTGTGTGGGGTTCAGGGGTTCCCAGCGGAGAAAAACTGCCCTGGCCAGCACCTGACAGTGGACTCTGTCCCCCAAGACATCTTGAAGCACCAGGTAACAAAAAGCAGAAACTTTATTCATTCTCTGTTGGTCCCATCCATCAGAGCCCTCCCATGGGAAGCCCGCGATGTCAGAGGTCACCAGGCCTCGGGGCCAGGGGGCCCGAAGCGTCGCAGAAGCTGTTCCTGGTCCTGCAGGTCCTTGCGCACCTTCTTGCGCATGTAGAAGATGGGGCAGTCCCGGCTGTGGGTGGGGTTAGGGTCAGGGCTGGCTGTCAGGGTTGGCTGCCCGGGCTGCACCCGAGGCCTGTGCCCAGAACTTTGACCCTGGCCCACTGCCTGGTCCCCCTCCTGGGGTGGCTGTTTGCTCAACAGGTATGGGGGGAGCCGATAACAGCGGGTGCCTGCTGAAGCCCAGGGCCACCGGCCGTAGATCACCTGTCACCTGGTTCACCTGGCGTGGGAACCCAGCCCGCCCACCTGTTCCCTGGGGAAAGCCTGGCCCTGCCATGCGGAAGGGGTCTGGACTAGGGAGCCATTCCCTGGGCAGGCACCGGGCGCCCCACCCTGTTCTACTCAGCTGCCCCGGGCGCCCGACCCCTGGGAGGGTTGGGGTGCTCCTGGACCCCATTTACAGGCCACACCGGGAGCCAGTGAGGCCCCAGGCACAGAAAGGGGATGGGGGCAGGGCGTAGCCTGAGACCTGGTACAGATGACGTCCTCATGCAGGCTGCCCTGGCAGCGCTGGCACTGCGTCCAGAGGCGTGAGAAGCGCTCCTCCAGGGCACTCAGGTGGGACACCTGCGGACAGTGGGGTCAGCGGAGGTCCCAGCCACTCCCCCCCACCCCACCCCACAGGCACACCTCCTGCTCACCTCCTTCTGGTACAGCTCTGATTCCCGGGGCTGGCAGAACGTGCACACAGCTCCTGGGGGCCGGGAGCTGGGTCAGCACAGGGCTGCCCCACCCCTGGCCCCTTCCCCGCCCACTGCCCAGCCCGGCTCCTGAAAGTCCCCGGAGGAGAGAACAAGGGAGCAAGTGTGTGGGGAAAAATCCCTGGGGAACTCCTGAGGCAGGGGTCCAGGACCCCCTTGGGGAGTGATTGCAGAGGGGGGCTGCCCATCTGGGGGCTGGGGCCCATGTGGGCAGAAGAGCCAGTCTGCAGGGTAGGTGGAGTCGGGGGCAGGCCTCGGGACCCCACTCACCCTGGTGGCTGAGAACAGTGCGGCAACCAATGCAACAGCTATGGCGCTTGGCGAAGGCCAGGAGGCCACCGACCTTGCCCGTGAGCACTGTCTTGCAGCGTGTGTGTTCGCCCCCTGCAGGTTGAGGGCGAGGGTGGGTGTGGGCCCGCGCCCCCACCCCCTGACCCTGGCCCCGTGCACCCTGGGCGCCCCTTACGCAGCAGCACGGCCTCAGCCCGGCCCTCCCCCAGGATGGGCTCGAAGATGCGCAGCAGCGGCTTGGCAAGTTGCTGTTCCAGGTAGTACTGTGTGTCGACTGGCAGGCTGTGCTCCAGCACGAACAGTGGGTCCTGTGGGCACAGCAGCCTGTGTGGTCACACCTGGGGGCTGGGTGCCAGGAGCCACTGGCAACGGGGACTGGGGTAGAGCAGCCATGGGGCACGGATGGGGGAGGGTGTGGATCCAAGGGAGGGAGACTGTGGATCCAAGGGAGGGAGGACCAGGAGACAGGGCAGAGACTCCAGGTGCACGGCAATGGCGAGGCCCGGTCCCCATGGGGCATGAGTGAGGTCCACCCGACAGGGGGAGGCGGGGTGCCATCCTCAGGATACAGGCTGGCCTGGGAGAAGAGCGCCATGGAGCCCGAGACGACTCCTGGGTGCACTAGGGCAGCTGTTGGGGCCCCTGGGGCAAAGAGGGAAATACCCTCCCCCCTGGGCTCGGAAAGCAGAAGTGAGAGTGGGCGAGCCAGGCGGCCAGGTGGGCCTGACCTCAGATTTCATGTAGGCAGCCACGCCCTTGGCGGCACCGATGATCACGTAGGGGACCCGGTCACCCAGGCTAGGTGCACTCCCGGGGTCCCGCTTCCTCATCCTGCGGGGAGACTGAGGGTGTGGGCAGGAAGTGGCAGGCTCAGCTGGCAGGTGGGGCACTCTCAGGATGGGCCACCCCACCCAGCGTACCTCTCAGCCAGCTCCACATGAGCCTGCTTGCCGGTGTAGTCGGCGGCCGCACGGGTCAGCTCCTTGGTAATGACCAGCTGAGAGATGTCGATGCGGTTACACAGCAGGTCCGAAATGACGTCCTGTACGTGGGCCACGGCGCCCTTGGGGTCCCTGTGAACCGAACGTGGGCCAGCACTGCTGGCTGTTGGGGGCCGGGCCGGCACCTCCACCTCCCCATGGCTGGGGTACCAGGGCTGGGGATCCCGCCCAGCCACCAGCTGCAGGATGGCACAGGCTGGCCTCAGCCCACAGCTAACTCCCCACTGAGGGCGAGTTGCCCGGACACCTGTGTCCCCACGGGAGAGGGCGGGGGCTTCAGGGTCTGGGGCCAGCAGGGCGTCAGGGTCTGAGGGGCCGGCTGGGCCCCACCTCCTGGTTGGACAGGGGGTCCCACGTACCTATCGATGAGCAGGCGGCGCAGAGATGCAGTGACAAGGTTGGCCACCAGGGGGCAGTTGTCCCTGCGCACGGCCTCCAGGCCCTTGCAATCCATCCGGTCGTGGACTTCCGGCCGGGAGGAGAAGAGCAGCCCCGCGTAGCGCTTCTTACTGATCAGCAGGTACGGGAAGTAGACCTGGGGTGGGGGCCAGCGCTGAGACCCCTGGAACTGCACGGCCGGCCCCCAATCCTGAGACACGCCCCCAGAAACGGAACAGATATGGTCTCTGTGATGTGGGACTGGGACACTTGGGGGGACGGACCCTGAGACCCCAGGGTCTGAGCTCTGGAACATCCTCTGCATTCCAAGGATCCTCCATACCAGGGCTCCCAAATCTCAAACAAAGTCTGGGAAACACCTAGAGATGGGTTCTACACGAGATCCAGATACTGGGGTGAAGCCCGGAGAGCCTCACATCTGGGCCTGGGGCAGATATGAGGCAGACAGAGGATTCGAGGGGCACCCCCCCAAAGAGAGGACTAAGGCTCAGGGCCAGGGTGTGTAGGACCCCCCAAACTGGGAGGCCTCAAATGGAGCAGGGGTGGCCCACAGCTTGGCCACGGTTCGTGTCCTGGGGATTAAGTCTGCTGTGGGTATCGCTGAGCCGGCCTGAACACCCAGGACAGGGGGCACTGGCCAGGACTTACCTGTTGAGGTCCTGGCCGCCCAAGACGGCCCCCACGCCTGACAGGTACTGGGAACCCCCAAACCAGGGACACGCCAAGACCAACAGGGCTGTCGAAACATGGTCCCTGCACTGTGTGCGAAGGCCCCAAACTCAGGAGAACCCAGAAACGGGCTAGCGACCTCAATGAACGGGACACCCAGAGTACCCTTCTCAGGACACCACGAAAGAGACCCCGTGAACATCGGGGACCCCATGTGAATGCATCCGTCAGCTTTGCAGGCACCTTGGGAATGAGGGGCCCCCTGAACCTGGCGAGATGCACACCTACCCATGCCCAGCCGCGGCGGGCACTCACCTTCTCAAACTCGAGCCGGATGGGGGAGGGGAAGTGGCCAGACACCCAGTCTGCAGCCTCGCGCCCCAGAGCCATTGCCTCAGCCACGGAGGAGACACCAAATCGGCACATGACAGAGTCAGTGTCCCCGTACACCACCTGGGGTGGAGGGTGGGGGTGTGAGACCAGGAGGCCCTGTACCCACCTGCCAGGCACAGCTCCAGGCCCGCCCTGGGCAGTGGGTGGGGCAGCCCCTGACCTTGGCGTTGGCGCTGTAGCCACTCCCCATTGTGTACTTGGACTCCACCAGCTGCTTTGTTTTCTCGATCATCTGGCGTCCGAACCCTGTGACACTCTGGGGTGGGGGACAAAACGGGTAGGGCCCAGGGGCAGCTGCCATGCACCCAGGCTCGCAGGCCCACTTTGGCCCTTCCCAAGGGTGTGGGCTGTGTTGAGCCACTCTGTCCCTTTGGGCCTTAGTTTCCAAGTCTGCAAATTGGGCTAAGCCGCTCCTTAATGGATGCACAGAATGGGTCCCTGATCAGAGCTCGGGGCACGGGCGCACCTGACCACGTCAAATGAGAGTGGCAAAAGCCGGAGCCAGGAGAGGCCATGGCCCACGAAGCTGCCGTGACATCTGGGGACATGGTTAACAGTTCTCTGAGGTGCAAGACCACAGGCATTCAATGCCCCTCCCACCCCCTAACCTTGGGCAACGGGAAATGACCCTACATACTTCCCAATGCCCCCAGAGAGAAACCAGTCCTTTTCAAGTCTCATTTGACAAATAAGAAGTGGTTGGCCCAAGGGGGCACAGCCGAGGTGAGATGGGTGTCACTTCTTGGCTTCGGGTTAGAATTCAATCAGAAGATCTGTCTTTTAACTGGACCATTTAGGCTACTTACAATTAATTAGTGTAATGAGATTCGATCTGGGCTACACCTCCCCCACCACCCCTGCCTTCACTGTGCCCCTCCTGCTCTGTGCATTTTCTTTTGTTTTTCTAGAATAACGCAGCATTTTAAAATTAGTCCATACCCCTGTCCCCTAAACTTGAGACAGAAATGACAGGCTAAGACACAGAGACACCATAGGGACACAGGGAAGAGGCCCAGAGGGGGCAGATGGCTGGAGGCAGAAGCCGCCTGAGGGAGGCCCTGGGGAGCAGAGTCACAGGCTTCCATCTGACCTTGCTCAGGAGCTGAGACCTGGTGGCCAAATGTCAGCTTCTTTCCCTTGAAGAGGCTGGGGGAGGCCCCCACTGACTATGAAAGGCCTATGAGTACGAGGGGAGGGGCATCCAGCAAGGGGTTCACTTTACCCAAAGGAAGGCTTGGCTCCTGGCTGGCCCCTGGGAGGGGACCTCTATGCCCTCGGGACGTCCTGCTGCAAAATGTTTTTCACCTGGGGCCTGGGGCCACACAGTATCAGTTTGACCTCTACTGGAGTTGGAGACCAAAGTCAGCCACAGGATGGTCGGACAGGCCTATGTGACCGACCTCCAAAAAACCTGGGACACTGAGGCTCGGTGAGCTTCCCTGGTGTGCGCTGTCACAAATCCCTGCCGGGAGGAACAGGCACGGATGCATAGGTCCACGAGGATAGGAGAGGAAAACCGGTGTCCGTCTCTCCTGGACTGGGACCCACGCCTCTTCTCCTGGCTGAATTGATCTCTTCCCTTTCACCTTATTAAATCGTAACCACGAGTACAATGGCTTTTCTCAATTCTGAGTCCTAAAAAATCGCTAAGTCTGCAGATGGTCTAGATCAGCAGTTCCCAATCTTTGTGGCACCAGGGACCGGTGCTCCTATGAGGCTCTAACGCCTGAGAATGAGGCGGAGCTGAGGTGATACTGGCGCTGGGGAGCGGCTGTAGGTAAGATGAAGCTTCGCTCCCTTGTCCGTCGCTCACCTCCTGCTGTGCAGCCTGGTTCCTGACAGGCCATGGACCAGTACTGGTCTGTGGCCCAGGGCTTGGGGACCCCTGGACTAGGGGTCCTCCTTGAACTGCAGGGGGTGCATGTGTGCATGAGGCCCTCTCACTGGCAGGTCTTCCAAGCCTTTCACCAAGGGGCACACGACGACTGGCACTGCCCCATGGCTGAAGGGAACCATGTCTGGGGTGTGTCAGGACCAAGCCACGAAGGGGCTGGACAGGAACAGCTTTCTAAGGCTCTGTTGGGCCATGAGCTAGGGTGCCGTTCGCAGCAGGCAAGACCACAGTCCTCCATGGTCACTTTGGGTCCACTGGACAGGCCAAGGACACTGCCGCTGGGGGAGGCAGAAGGGCGGAGACCAAGCATACTGACCGGGGCCCTCACGCAGGGGGCAGGAAGGGGACGCCTGCTGACAGGGACCAAAGACACACGACAAATCAAGTGCCAGAGCCTGACTGCACCGTGGGAGACGCCAGGCTCCATCCAGCCCCGAGCAGATTGGCCCTGTCCTCCCATCAAGAGGAGAGAGGGGCCCACCCTCCGTTCCCGCCCTCACGGGGACCAGGCTAGGCGGGGGACTGGGGTACACGGCTGGGACATGGGGTCTGTCAGTGTGGCTGCAGCACAAGGAAGCTTGAGTGAAACCACGGCTCCCTAGCCCTCCCACTTGTCCGTGGAGCCCTTGATGACAACTGTCTTCCTACATGCCTCTACTGCTGCCACTGTCAGTGTCCCCACACGAGGGTGGGAACTCTCATCCACTTTGTCACCTGCTGGACCCACAGGGAACTAGACTGACCCATGGATGCTTGGAGACGGTGTATTGACACCTGAACGAACCTGTTACCCCAGTGTCCCCTCTCGGAAAGGCATGACCTTCCCTGCCGGCCGCTGTGGCCCAGGCTCTCCCAGAGGTGGTATGGGGCCCCGCCTGTCCACAGCGGGGACCGAGCGCTCACCTGCGAGATCTCCAGGCACGGCAGCTTGCCCACCTGGGCACCAGTGAAGCCGTACACGGAGTTGGCACTGACTTTCAGCGCCAGCTGCCGCCCGTCCAGGACCTGCCTCCTCAGGGGGTCTGTCTCCCTGGCCAGCTCGGCCTTGGCCCTGCAGGAGGGGGTGCAGGCCACTCAGGGGCGTCATGGTCCCGGGGAGAGAGGCTGGGGCACCGGTCAAGGCTGCCCTCGGCATCACATAGGGGCAGCTAGCCCCCCTGGGGTGGGGGGTCTCACCCTCGTGCACACCCAGCTAAGGGAAGCACGGCTGTGGAGTGACCCGCAGGACAGGGGCTGTGGGGGCCTCCACTAGGCGGCAGGATGGGGACTGTGGGGACCTCCGCTGGATGGCAAGGTGGGCCTGGCACTGGGGTGACCTGCAGGATGGGGCTGCGGGGACCTCCACTGGGCGACAGGGCAGGCCTGGCACCCACCTCTTGCGGGCACTGAGCAGGTTCTCCAGGATCTGGGGCAGGAGCCCCTTCCGCACTGTTGTCTTCACGAACTCATCTCCGGTGGGCGTCCTGATGAACTGGTCCTCCGTCAGGCTGCGTCAGAGGGCAGTGGGGGTGACGCCTGGCCTCCCAGCCGCCCCCCGCCTCTTGCGTCTCCCCTCTCCACTATATCCAGGTCCCCAGCCCCACTGGGCGGAAGGAGGGCCATACCCCAGTTTCTGGGCGGCCCCAGGCCGCAGGAGCGTAGTGTAGCACAGGTTGTGGGCCATCATGATGGATGGGTACAGCGAGGAGAAGTCCAGGGTGGCGATGGGGACGTCGTAGTACCTGGGGGGTGGTTCAAGGAGTCAAGGCCGAGCCCCCGTGCCCCACTGCCAGGCTGCCCGGCTGGGGCCTCACCCTTTGAGCGGCTCGATGACCGTGGCTCCTGTGTAGTCCTCGCCGCCCTCCGTCTTCACTACGGGCATCAGCAGCCCCTCGCGCATGGCCTGAGGGGTGGGACGCAGACGGTGGGCATGGTCCGGGCTGCCCCCAATAGGAAGCGGGGAGGGAGCTGCCCCATGCTCTGCCCACTGACCTGACCCCCCAGGGAAGTGGGGAGGCCGCCCCGCGCTCTGCCCGCTGACCTGCCGCAGCAGCTGGGACACGACCTTGACCTGCTGGCCGCGGGTGAGCAGGTAGCTGAGGGGCACGCCCGTGACGCGCGCCATCTCCATGGCATTCACCAGCACCATGAGCCGCTCTAGCAGCCGCAGCGGCAGGTAGGCGTCCTTTAAGCAGTACACGGCCAGGCGGCGGCGTGTCTGGTCGTTGCCGTTCTGGGGACCGGGTACACGCGGTGTGAGGGGGGCAGGGGAGGTCGGGCAGGTGGCGGGGCACAGGTGGCGGGCGGGGCACCTGCAGGTCGGTGATGATGCTGTGCTGCACATCCTCCTTCTGCTCGCCCAGGAAGTGGAAGCTCACAGCATTGAGCGTGTATGAGCGCAGCTTGTGCTCCCGCAGCAGCACCTGGGGTGGGCGGGGCAGTGGGCACGGGGCAAGGGGGCAACCCCTCCAGGACAGCACTCTGCCCACCTCGCCCAGTGTACCTGCAGCATGTCCATCTGTACCCGGCCCACCATGCTGACCACCTTGCTGTCCCGCCGGCCCGTCTGCTTTGACTGGAAGGATGAGTCTCGGATAGTGGAACGGAGGCCAGCCACGCGGCCCAGGAAGGGGAACCCCTGCACCTGGGGACACATAGCATGCCTGGAGCCCGGCCTGTACCAGGGGAAGGGAGGCCAGACCACCCACCATAGCCCCTACGATGAGACACTGCTGCCAGGTGTGGTGCCAGGTGGCCGTGGGCTGGAGGGGAGGGGCAGGAGGCTGGGCTGGCAGTCAGGGGTCGGACTGCTATGGGGAAGGGACAAGGATGGTGCCCAGTGGCTACAAGGCTGCTCCCAGACAGGATGGTGCTGAACTCGGGGAGCTGGGGGGTGCACGATGGGGTCTGGGAGATGCCTAGGTGGCTGCACAGAGGGCTGTATTGGGGTCAGCAAGGGGGTCTGTGTTGGAAATGGTGACATGGGAGGGTCCAGCAGCCAGAAGTATGGCTTTCTTTTCTCCTTTTGAAATTGCCCAAACATAGAGAAAAGAAAATAATACAATATGTTCCATTATGAGTTGAATTGTGTTCCCCCAAATGCTGAAAGCCTAGCCCAAACACGAACCTCAGAATACGGTTCTTGGGGTCTCTGCAGGTGATGGAGGTACAGGGTGGGTCCTGACCCATTGTCACTGTTTCCTTAGAACAAGGGGACTCTGAGCAGAGGCAGGCCTAGAGGAGGACGTGGCAGGGACAAGGACCAGGGACGTCCAAGCCACCAGAAGCTAGGAGAGGCCTCAGAAGGAACTGACTGTGGGAGACCTTGATCTCAGGCTGACAGATAGTGTAGGGGGCACATCGTCATGGCAGCCCCAGGAAGCTGTCACCCGTATGCCCAGGTTCAACAAGCACTGAAGTTTTGACACCTACTTCAAAGAACCCCATTTTCCTATTTTATTTTTATTTTTCCCGCCTACGGCACCTGGTCTTCCTAGGTGGTCTCCCATCCAAATACTGACCAGGCCTGACCCTGCTTAGCTTCCAAGACCAGATGGGATTGGGCATGTTCAGGGCAGCGTGGCCATAGCCCTTTCCCTATTTTTTGCTGACATAATTTAAAGCCCAGAACCCCAGGCCTTGCACACTTCACTCCGCCTCCCAGTACACGGGCCTCTTCTTTACCACGATGCCCTCCTTGCTCTGCAAATGCCACGTTTGCTTTTTGGACTCTGAGAAGGATAGGACAGGGTAAATCGGGGTTCTGGGGGTGCCTCTGGGGCCGCAGGCAGGGGAGGTGCAGGGTGGCACAACACTCCGCCCACCGCCTGCCCTACCTTGAGGATCTGGGCCCGGGAGAGGAGGTACGGGAGGTCAAAGTTCTGGATGTTGTAGCCGGTGATAATGTCGGGGTCCATGGCACGGATGAAGGTTGACCACGCCTGGAGTGAGGAGCACACAGGGTCACTCTGCCTGTCATCCTGGTTGCCCCTGCCTGGAATATTCCAGAAGTCCCCCAGAGCAGCTTCAAAGCCCTCCCGCTCACAGCAGAAAGATCAGGCACATGCTTCTGGAAATGATACAGAGCCCGGAGGGGTGGCGCTGAGCCCTCAACGCGGAGGAACCTGACTGAGTCCGGGACACGGGTCTGAGGATCCAGGGACTGTGTGGGGAGAGCTTGGGAACCGGTCCTGCACCGGGGGTGTGCAGACCAGGCCGGGGTGCTGAGGTGTGTGGGGGACATGGAAGGACAGCCACCTGTAGCAGCTCCTCTTCCCGCTCGTAGCTCTGCACCTGGGCACCCAGGATGGGGGCACAGGGCCGCAGGGTGAGGGCCAGGCGTAGGAAAGGCTCCTGCTCGCCCCAGCGCAGCCCCAGGGAGCAGATCTGGATCACGGGGTCCTGCTCCGGCTCAGGGAAGATGCCTGCGGGTGTGTGTGGGGGGAGGCAGCGCACACAAGGCACCTGGTGAGGTGTCAGTCTGGCACAGCCCCCTGCTCCCCCAGCCTATCCACCGTCACAGACCCTGGCTCCCTCCCTCCCACACTGTCTCCTCTCCCCAGGTGTCCCGGCCCGCTTGTCTGGAGCTGCCTGTCACTCCACCACTGCCATGTCCCACAGTGACCCACTTACCTGCGTGTTCATTCTCTCCTCCCGAGTGAACCCAAGACACGCAGGGACCAGGAACAACTGGCCAAACGTGCCCATTGCAATGTGTGGAGGGGGAGAGGGGGAAGCCCTGGCCCATTGCGGATGTATGGAGGGGGAAGGGGGAGCCCGGGCCCATTGCGATGTGTGGAGGGGGAGGGGGAACCCGGGCAGGGACACACCCTTGCGGCCTGCGCACTCGATGTCAAAGCTGAGCACACGTAGAGGTGCGATTCGCTGCCATTGCCCCTCTGGCGGGTGACTGACCACATCTGACCACAGCACATCCACCTCCAGCTGACACAGCGTGGCCTGTGGGAATGAGAGGATCAGCGGCTGCAGGGCCCCAGCCCACGCCCTGTCCCCCAGCCCCGAACCCCTGGGGGCCACGCACCTTCCCCTCTGGCCTCAGTGCGTATTTCCTTGCTGGAAGTTCCAGCCAGTTGCAGCCCACGATGTCCGCGTCCACCATAAACCTGGAGGGAGATGGTCAGTGAGTGGGGGTCGGCAGTGGCGGGAGCAGGGTGCAGGGTGCGAGGAAGCCCTCTGGAGCCGTACCGGATCTCGAAGTCCACATTGGCCTCGTAGGGTGAGAAGCTAGGGGTGCCCAGGCCTGCCACACGGACACCCTGCTCCAGGAGGCGGCGGGCGGGGGCCACGAGGCGGGGCAGAGCCAGGGTGATGCGCAGGAACAGGGAGGGGCCGTACCCGTGGTACCCGAACATGCCTGCGGCAGAGGAGGCTGGCACTGGCCCAGGGGGACCCCACCGGCTGGATCCTAGCGGTGGGGAACCCCACCTTCTTGGTCCCAGGGGTGGCCAGGGACACCCTCCCACTCGGTCCCGGGGGCACTCACTCTCTCGGAAGCACAGCTCTACAGCCAACACGGCCAGCCCGGAGAGCTCCTTCCCACCGCGGTGGTCCCGGCCAATGGCCGCATTCAGCTCCTGCTGCAGGCCACTCAGGTGCTCTGGCCCAAAGCCTGAGGTTGCGGGGGCCAGTCAGAAGTGCAGGGGCCACAGATGGCTGGGGAGAGGGATCTTCCGGGTCTGGACCACTCACCAGGGGGCGCCAAGGTGTAGAAATAGGGTGCAAAGCCATGGATGTGGCAGCAGACAGAGACGCCCTCGTCGGTGACCCCGAAGGCACGGAGCACGGGTACAAAGTGGTGGGACGGCAGGGGTGCCCCAGCCAGGGGCCGCGCTAGGCCTGGGCGTCACGGGGCGAGGCAGGCGTTGCCCACGAGTCAGTGAACGCTGCCCACCCAGCCCTGCCCGAGCCGGTCACAGGCCCCAGGTCCTGCTGCGTGGGGGCGCTTCCGCTGGCTCTGCCTTCTGCCTGTTCACCCCGCTTCCTCTCCACTCCCCTGTTCCCACCCAACAGCTAAGGTCCCCACCCGTTTTTTGGGGGGGAAAAAAAAAGAAAAAAAATCTATTCTCTTGAGAAGTAAAATGGACTCAGAGTGTGGAGTGCCACGAGCTTCGATGCACATGGAAGTCCATGTAACCACCACCACAATCCGGACACGAGACTGTTCTGTCACTCTAAACCGCCCCTCCAGCTGCCCCTTTGCAATCATGTGCCCTGCCACCCCAGGCCCTGGCACCTGCACCCTGATGCCCTCACCAGCTTCTGCGATGCACACCTAGGTGGAGGCTGCCTGTGACAATCCCCTCCCCAGAGCCAGAGGGGCTGACCTGCCACCCACCGGGCCTGTCCCCCAAACTCACCCACGTAGTGGTCGATCTCCAACTGCTGGAAGATGAGAGGCTCTGTCTGCGGGTTCAGCGGGGGCGGGGCGGGCCGAAGCCAGCGGGCATCCATGGCTGTTGGGGAGAACTGCCCTGAGCGGGGGAGGGAAGTGGGGCCACGTGGACTCGTGGTCCTCCCACGGATATAGGTAACCACCCTCCCGACAGAGCCCACAGCCCCTCAGGTGGCATCCGACAGGTAGAGGTAGTGGTCTGGATGAGGCTGAAATCCCTGGAGAGTGCCGGGTCAGAGGTCAAGGTCAGCAGAGAAGGTAAGCCACAAAAGTGGCATACTGGCATGGAATCAAAGGTTATAAGGTGGCTCTGTGGCCCTGGGCTCAGAGGCATGATGGGTGGGAGTAGGGGGTCCCCATGTTAGGCCTTACCATCTATGGCTTCCTCCAGGACTGGCTGTAGCTCCTCCTCCTCCCGCTCCTGCAGCCTATGCTCCGCCTCCATCTCCTCCATCAGTGCCAGCTCCTCCTCAAACTGGGACGGCCGGAGTGTGTCATCCTCATCCCAGAGCCCTCCACGGGCCCGCTTTGGAGGCACGCCGGGCCCAGGGCCCGCCTGCCGCTTGCTGTCCATCCTGTGCATAAACCAGGGCCAGGTGAGAGTTCCCGTCTTCTCCGCGGCCTCCCATGCACCCGCCATGACTGTGAGCCTTTTAATGCTCCTGAGTGCCTGGGAAGGCAGCCCGCCTGCAGGTGTGGGGTGCTGCACATCCCAGACGCCCAATATCCAGTAGTTGATACAATCACATCTTGCTTCCCACCTCAGCCCGACCATCCCCGCACAGTGCTCAGGCCCTCCACAGCCTTCATCCTGTTTACCGGCCCCTTGCAGGCCCCTTGTTGCCTGCCCCGCCCTTCGTCTCCCCGTCAGAGACCTGGCCCTTCGCACGTTGCTTCTTCCCCATAAACCTCTGTCCTTGGTGCCCTGTCTACATGTCCATCACCCCGTCACCCCAGGTCTTCTTTCGAAAAGCAGCTGGGAACCACCTCCGCCAGGCCAGTCACTGTGCCAAAACGCAAATATGACCCAGTCCCTCCCCAGCTCAAATTCTTCAGAGGCTTCCCATCGCACTTGAAAAATGATGCATAGGCAAAAATCCCTTTTTATTTTGAATGTACGCCTTCACTCAGATTCCTCGAGCAACAATATACCGTCGCCTGTGCTGTCACCACCTGTACCCATCACATGATGCGCAGACAGTGCATTACATATTTTCCTGAACCGTTTGGGTTAACTGTACATATGCTGAAGAACAAGGACACGCTCTTAAATTAGCACGTTTAACGATCAAAATGCTCAATGCTGGCTCAGTAGTAACACAAAGAATCCAGTTTCTAATTCCTCCAATTATCCCTAAAATGCCCTTTATGGTAACCCCCTCCGAATCGAGGATTCGATATGGCAAACAATACAAAAAATAAACAGAAGCTGTCCTTTATACATGAGTATGTGTTTTCCTCATTGGTGCCTGTGAGGCGTTACTGGGGGGTGCATTTTGACAGGATGCAGTGACGTAGAGGTACACGGCCTCTGGTAGCTGAGACAAGGGACCGTGGCTGGTCAAGACTGTGTGAGTCGGTGACCTCACCGTGGTTTGGTAGAACGTCCTGAGGAAGCACACTCAGGTACTCAGGGGCAGGCAGACAGCCACGGCGCATGCAGGCCATTTTGAAAATATGTTTGAACGTGCACATGCAACCCATAAACACAGAATAACGTGTGAAAACGGGGATCTAGGTGAAGGTACGCAGCTTCTTTGTTCTGTTCTTATTCTTTCAACCTTCCTGTAACTTCAAGTGAAAAAAAGAAAAAGAAATTTTAAAATGGCACACGTCTCCCAGCATCAGACTGTGACAGAAGATTGTGAGGACCTTGAATAGATCTCAGACCCAGCGACAATACATTAAGAAAAAAATGTATCTGAAAGTGTGGGGCCTAAGAAGCTGAGGGGCTCACAGGAGCCCAGAGGTGAAGCCAAACCAACCCTGGCGGGGCCAACAGGCTATGGCCAGCAGGCAGAGGCCAGAGGGAAGGTGTCACCGGGAGCAAAATCTAGGTTCCTTTGCTAGGTGCTACCCCGGGCACCGTCCTAAACGCAGGCAGCCGAGGCAGCATCAGAAGGAAGGAGGCCCCTGTGGGTCCCCCCTCAGCAGTCCTGGCACACGTGGTGCCCTCTCCCCATCTCCATCCTTCATGGCAGATACCGGGGGACACCTGCGGCAGTCACGTGACGGTGAGTGTCTGCTCTGGGCCAGGCACGGGCTGCTCTGTGGCCTTCACTCCCTCGGCCAGTCTCGTGGCTTCGAACACCATCTCTGTGCTGGTCGCGCCTGCCTGTGCTTTGCCCCAGCCCTCTCTCTGGGCTGAAGGTGCCTCTTGAGGCACCTCAAACGCCAAAGTTGGGCTCCTGATCTCCCCCCAAATCTGCTCCTGCACCCCCACGGCCTCCCCCAAATCAGTAAATGGCACAGTTTCCATCAGGTTGAAAACAGTGGAGTCACTGCGACTTCTGTCCCCGACTCAGACCCCATGCTTGCTGCACCTGCACATCCCACTGGCCTTCCAATAGACCCGAGCCCCATGGCTGCTCAACCCCGCCCGGCTCCCAGCCCGGTTCCTCTTCTGCTTGGTGTTTTCCTGGGTCCTGTCTCATGTTGAAATAAAGCAAAGTCTCTGTCATGGCCCACAAGACCTCTGGATGTCACCTCCCACCCTCTCTGCACTGCTCACTCGGCCTAGCCACTCATCTCCCTGCTGTTCCCTAAACATGCGCGGCCTAGTCCTGTCTCAGGACCCTTGCACAGGCTGTTCTCTCTGTCCTGCAAAATGTCCTTCCCCAGATGCCTCTATGGCTTCCTCTCTCCCCTCCTTCAGATCAAATGTCACCTGCTGGGTGAGACCTGTCAAAGCCGGGAATTATCGGTGCCTGTGTCTGACTCCCTCAGCAGATGGGCACTCCTCAAAGGCAGAGTCTGACATCTCTCGAAGTCACCGGCATAGCCCAGCAAGGGGCCTGGCCTCAGGAGGTGTTTGATGGACGAACCTTACTTTTCCTCGGCCACCTAACTCCTCTGCAGCCTCAGACACTCAGCTCTGGCTCGATGCCTCCAGGCCTATCGCCACCCCGGGCTCCCACAGTGCCTTGTGCTATTCCCCGTGCTGCACATGTGCGCCCCCAGCCAGGACGGCTTCAAGCTGTGAGCACCTCAAAAACAGGGTTGGGGCCTCACTCAGGTCAGAACCCCCAACACAGCACCTGGAACACTGGCTACTTCAAGTCATATCAGTTTAGACTTCTCTTATTACCAACCCTGTGAGTCTCTCGAGCCCCCAGCTTTCTCTCTTGGGGCCCGAAGACTAGTGCTGCTCTGCATAGCTCAGAGCACTGTGGACTTAGACTTCCTGTCCTTCCCCCGCAAGGAAACCAAAATACTGCTGGGCCCCGGTGCCCAGCAAAGGGCCTGCCTCAGAGCAGCTGATGGAAGGACTGAACAGAGCAAAGAGCCTCATGGGAGAAGCGAGGGAGCGGCAAAGGGCCCAAGTGGGGAAGGAACCATTCTAAGGGACAGGAGAGAGGAGGGAAGAGGAGGGACGAGACAGCGACAGGTTTAAGAGCAGGTGGGGCTACGAAGCCAGGGCACTGACATCAACTGCCCACTCACTCCATCTAAGCTCGGCCCTCAGAGTGGCACCCCTAAACCCGCTCTCCCTCAGCTCTCTCCACCCTGCCTGTTGTTCACACCTCAAACCCCAGTCGTCCCGGGCACCTCTTCCCTACACCCCCACTTCCTGCTGGCTCAAACCTGGAAGATGACCTGAGCCTGATGGGTTCTCTCCACCTAAGCCTCTGAACAGGTGTCCCTCTTTCCACTCCAGCTCCTGTTAAAATTCTGCCTTCACTCAGCAGGTGAGTTTCTCAAAAGTCAGGGGGCATCAAGCTGTAATGCTCAAAATGACCCATGGCTCAGTTTCCAGACTAAGAGCCAAACCCCACACTAAGGCTTACAAAGCCCCACAGGATCTGGTTGCTAGCCACTGTCTCCCTCCAGCCTGTTCCTCTGCTCCAGCTACAGTCACACTGAGCTCTTTCCTACCCCAGGGCCTTTGCACTTGATGGTCCTTCTGCCCAGATTTTTCTTCATATGGTTAACTTCTCTCAAATGTCACTTCCTTGGAGAGGAGATCCTGATCACCCCAGCCAAAGCAGCGGGCTACCCTGTTGGCCTTCACTTGGGAAAACGTCATCACACTGCTGTACCGTTATTACTTGTTTCCTGTCCACCAGCTGTCTTCCCCTGAGGCAGGGGCCTTCTGAGACTCATTTGGGCTGTAGCCCTGCTTCTAGTACTGGAAGAGTACTCAGCATTCAGTGAATAAGGGATGACACCACGCCTCACGTGCCCCATTTAGTCCCCCAATACCTCTGGGATCTGGTGCCCCGAAGACCCTCCAGGGTGCGTCCCCGATCCCGCCTCGGTACCAGTCCCCCAGCGCCTGCGTCCCCTGCATGCCAAGGAAACCCCCACCGCCGCCGCCCCAGTTATCTTCCCGCACGCCCCCGCCCAGGCCCACCGGCCGCTGCCTCTCCCCCACGCGAACCCGAACCAAGGAGGTCCCCGACGCCGCCACGCCCCGCGTGTCCCACAATAACCCTCTGGCGCCTGGCTCCGAGTCAAGTCCCGCCAGACCAAGTCCCCCGCAATTCCGCGTCTCCCTTCACTCACCTGCTTCAAACAGCGTTTCCCGCCACAGCCTACGCCGCCGTGACCCCTGACACCGGCGCGCGCAGGTCCAGAGCCGCCGCGCGCCAGGCCGGGCCACACCCCTCCCGCCCAAGTCAGGACGGGCCACGCCCACATTAGCCTGGGCCTCGCCCCTCATTCCAAAGGGCGGTGCAGCCTCGACCCTGCGCGGACAATTTCCCGACAAACCCCGCTGCCTACTGACGTAAGCGACCCAAAGCCACGCCCGCTTCGGCCGACCTCCGCGCAGCTGCCTGGGTCCTGCCTGCCGCGCGTCCGTCCTCCGGCGCTGTGTGCGTATGCCCAACTTCCCTGCCCGCCTCGCGCCCCAGGCCACTCGGAGAGGACCGGCTGAACACTAGCACCCTTCCTCCAGCGTCCTGATGACTGCCCTTCCTGCTGAGGCTGCGCGACACGCGCTTAAGTCCCAGGCTCACGGCCTTTCCCATCTTACTAGACTCAGTAAGGGAGGGGGCCACGCCTGTGGGGGCCCAGCACACTGCTCGGAATGGGGCTATCGCTTTTGACCACTCTTTCTGCCGTCCCCTTTCCCATCCTAAAAAAAACAAACTTTTCAGTACCCAGCCCGTCCCTTCAAGCAACACCCCATCATTCACCCTGGACCACAACTGTCCAGCCTACTCACTTCAGTGTCCTCTAAGGGCATGACAAAGGGGAAGGAGGAATTAAGAGAACTCCAGGGCCTTCCACCTTCCAAACCCCGCAAGTGCCCTTCCTGACCTTGGGGGCCCAGGACCCTGATTCTCATGGTTTAGGACATAACCCGTTACAGTCCCCACCCCATTCCCCACTGCCAGCCCTGATTGGTAGCCACTTCTCAGGAGGGACAGTGCATAAAGCTGTTTGGCACGTAAAAAAAAGTGCTCTAGACACACTTGTGAGATCCCTGACGTCTGCGTCCCCAGGATGGCCACAAATGCCCAGCCCACAAGTGGCTTTGGTCAAGTATTTGTTGACTGACCAAAGCCCCAGGCCCCTCGTCCACTTAAACTCTCCTTGCCTTTCGTGCGCAGGCTCCAACTCACCTTGTACAGGAAGGTGTCCCGAGGCCATCAGGGGTGTCCCCGGCCCCTCACAGCACCTGGTCACACCACCCCGGCCTCCCTGCAAGCCAGTAACTCTGGCGGCCCATCCCTGCCCATCTCAGACTCACTCTGGCTCAGGGCAGATTTCTATTCATATTTTATTTTCCTATTTTTGTCCTTTTTTTTTTTTTTTAAGTTTTTGTTAAATAAAAGGAGCAGAGGGAATGGGGAGCCTGTGGTCTCTTCAGGCTGGGGGGAAAGCCATGGGCCGTCCCCTCCTCCTGTTCAAGGTGCACTGCGCAGAGGGCTTCAGTGTAAGCTGGGTGGGGAGGGCAGCTGAGAGTGCTCAGGAGGTCAGAGGTTGGGACCTATGACCCACCCACACCTCCCAGGAAGACTTGGTGGGCAGGGAGGAAGCCTCCTGGATCCCAACTGGGTCTTATCCTGAGGGCTGAGGGCTGGCAGGGCCAGAGCCTGTGCTCCAAGCCACAGGGTGGGACCCCAGGCCCGGCCCCTTCCTGCCCCAGGAGGAACAAGGGTGTCAGTGTCCGTTTGTCAGATGGGGACCCCTCACTCGTGCACGTCCCAGATCTCAGACAGCAGAGGCGGCAGCTTCTTGTCCTGCAGCCGCAGGGCAAAGACCTGCTCCGAGTGTACTGAGCTCAGCGTGCGCAGGCTCACTAGCTTCATCAGCATCCGAGGGAAGCGTAGCTGGTCCTGCGGGCACAGGAAGCAAGTGGGCGCTGGCCGGGCTGGGCACATGAGGGCACTGGGCAGCTTACCTGGACCACAAGGGAGCCTCTGTCCCCGGGCCAAGCCAATGTAGGGAGCCGGTGGCTAGAGCATGGGATCCCCCACCCATGCCTGGGCCAGAGTTCTGAAGACAGGGTGTGCTGGGAGGACGTGGGCCAGAGATCAGAGGGGTACCGGGGGTGGGGAGGCTGGAGTGGGAGGGTCAGACACATCCAGGTTCAGATGAGGAAGCAGGACCCATCTCCGTGTGGGTCCGCAGGGCTGCTCCCCGCTTCACCCTGCCCCGGCCCAGGATGGCAGATGGTGCCTGCCTGGCCTGGGGCTGGGCTCAACTACCTGGGGCCTCTTGATGCGCGTGTAGGACAGCAGCGCCTCCACGTAGGGCTGCTGCAGTGCCTCCACGCGGCTGGGTTCCTGCACGTTGGGCCGGTCGGCGGAGAAGATGTTGATGGCGATGAGGAGGGCGTACTCGGCATCATCCAGGCCCAGCCGCCGCATGGCCCGCGAGAACTCGAAGATGGGGTTGATGAACTCCACCTGCAAGCCTACGGCAGGGAGTTGGGGGGAGCCATGTGATACGCTTGGCCACTTAAGCTGGGCCCAGGCCCCAACGCTGCCTGCTGTCAGTGAGGTGAGAGCAGCAGCTGTCACAGTGCTCATCACTTCTGTTTGCCTGTTCCCACTGCCTGTGAGAGTGGGTGGCACAGGGTGTGCCGTAAACCTCACCCGAGGGAGGGAACGACGACAGGCGCGGGCATTTGTTCAGTACTTTCTAGTATCCCCATCCCCAGCGTCACCTCCTCCTGGCTTCCTGGTACCTCACCCCAGGAGAAGGAAAGACTGTTAAGCACAGGTCACAGGGTGTCACCCCCTGTGGGGCTTCTACTGCTCTCAGGGTAAAGCCCAAATTCATTCCCAAGTGTGACTCAGTCATTCATTCATTCAACAAACTTCCACTGGGAAAAAACAAGGAACCAAAAAAAAGGAAAAAAACTTAACTTGGCACCTACTATGTGCCAGGCCCCAAGTAGGGCTGTTTATAAGACAAAATCCACGCTCTGTGACACTTACATTTGGGAGTGGAGGGAACAGGTAAGAAACAAAGCTGTAAGTAACCTATCCAGCCTCTGAGATAGTGGTGAGTTCTGTAGATCAAGGTAATGCACAGAAGGATAACGGGGACCGCTGAGAATCACATCAGCATCTTACACAAGGTTGTCACAGGAGGATAACAGAGGAGGAAGGCCTCACTGCAGGGTGATCTTTGAGCAGGGGCCCGAAGAAGGGGAGAGAGGGAGTTATAAGGATGTGCGTGCTCCAGGTAGGGCACCAACATCTGTTCTGCCCAGGCCTCAGTGCAAAGATGCTACCCCATCCCATCCTGCACTGCGCCCCATTGTGCTCAGAAATGCGCTCCTAACTCGCTGGGAGGCTGACTCAACTCTCGCCCTTCTCTGGAGGTGAAGAAACAGGTGCAGACAGGGACGAGGTGACCACGGTGGCAGGGGTCTCCCAGGCGGCAGCCCCCTCTCCCGACTGTGTGGCCGTACCTGCACGGTGGAAGTCGTCCTTGCTGTAGGTGAAGTCCTTCAGGAAAGTGATGCACTCTGTCTCATGGTTGTAGCGTCGGGCCGTCTCCAGCAGCATGATCTGAAGGCAGCAGGGAGGGAAATGGGCAGGGAGAAGGGCTTGCAGCGTCCAGGACCCTTTAACCACAAGTCCCCCCTTTTCTGGCCTGAATGGGGGGCCTAATCATGCCAGGATTTTCTGTCACCCCTCTGTTCCCTGTTCACAGCCACACTAGCCTGCAGTCAGCACACTCGACACGCCAAGCTCTCTTGCTCCTCGGGGCTCAGCACACCTGCCACCTTCCACTCAGGACAGCCTCCCCAGCTGGTCACACAGGCCAGGAGCAGGGCTTTGCCTCTTCCAAGCACCTGGAGTGGAGCCTGGCATGCACACACTAAACACTCAATCCTTTCCCATCACCATCGCTTCATTTCAAATGCCAACTTCTCTGAATATCCTTTTGTGCACATTCTCTAAAGTGTGTTCCTCCAGCCCAATCCTCAATTATTCTTAGCCTCTGCCTATTTCCTTTCTCTCCTTGGTCCATGGGAGACTCTAATTATTCTGTTTAGTATCCTGACATGCCTCTGTAGATTATCATCGCCATGAGGGCAAGGACTGGAGGAGTCCTGCACGTCCTGACGCTCCCAGCATCCATCCTGGGGCTCCTGTCTGGGGCTCCCCGCAGGCAAGAGGGAAGGGCCGAGCGGAGGATGGGCGGGCTGGCTATTACCTCGATGGTAGAGGCCTTCAGGAGGGCGATCTGGTCCTCACGACCCAGCTGCAGGAAGCCAGGCACTTGCTTGGCGAAGTCCACAATCTCCTGGACCGAGATGATGGCCAGCTCCGTGAAGTGGGCAAAACGCTGCTGGCGGGCATCACGGGACTGGGGGTCCGCGCCTAGGGGCCACGGCTGGGATGGGGGTGGAGGCGGGGTCACTGTCAGGACTCCTCTCGTAAGCCCAGGTAAGCCCAGGCCACGGGGGTGCCTTGGCAAAGCCTAGAGGACCATCTGCTCCACGGCCCTGCCCTGTGCGCCCCCTCCCTCCCCATGCCAGGCCCATCATGGCTCCAGGTCGCAGGAGGGTCAGTACCGTTACTTTGGGCTGGTCAGAGAAGGAGCGTTTGTTGCATTGTAACTGGGCCGCCACCAACTGCTGGATCATCTCTTCCTGTGCATCTGTTAACTGGACACCTTCGCCATCCCCAGAGCCCTGGCAACCCTTGTTGGACCCTCCGGGGAAGGCCCCGGGCCCAGAGGCAAAGCTGCTGCTGACCGCTGGCCCTAGGGGTGGCGACTGCTGCTGCTGCTGCTGCTGCTGCTTCTGAATCTTCTTCTTCCGGATCTGTTCTTCAGAGAGGACGCCTGCTGGGGACACACGGCCTCAGCGGAGGCCCCAGGCTGGGCAGGGGCTGGGCTGGCACTGCTCCCTCCTGGAACTCACACTGCTCCCTCATCCCAGCCTCCTTGCACTTGCGCAGCCGACACTGCTGGCACTTGCGTCGCATGAAGGCGTCCATCTGGCAGGTCCCTCCGCCTCGGCAGGCGTAACGCCCAGCCCCGCCACGGACTACACTGCGCCGGAAGAAGCCCTTGCAGCCTTCGCAGCTGAGCACATTGTAGTGGAAGCCGGAGGCCTTGTCCCCACACACGCGGCACAGCTCGTGGCCCAGCATCTTGGGTGCCGGGCCCTTCTTTCGCTTGCGCTCTGGCTCCTCTGCTGGGTCTGGGGTGACTGGGGTGGGTGGACAGAAGCCATGAGAGACAGAGCCACAGAGAGAAACGGGAGCCAGAGAGACAGGCCCGTGAGAGCAAAGGCAAAGGGCCAGCGTACTGAAGGTGACCCAGGGAGATGACGATTCACAGGAAAAGATATGTGATGTCAGTGAACCCCAGAGAGGAAAAGAAGAAAAAAATCAACAAGAAACCGGAGCCTTCTATCCCCATTTTTGATCTCTCTCCCCTCCTGAGTCCCGCCCTCAAGCCCCAGCCCATCTCTGGGCCCCAGCTCACCCACGCTGCAGGCTGAGCCAGCCCCATCGGCACCTGGGACATCAGGGTCCGGACCCCCAGGCCACGGCTCAGGACGCTCCTCCTTTACCACGGGTTTAGAAGAGCGGGCGCTGGGCTGAGGGGGCACATTTCCTGGGAGAGGGAGGCACAGTGAGTTTCTCCTGACAACTGCACGATGGGACAGTAAGCTGTGTGGGGGGGTGCATTGCTCACCGGGCAAGGGGGTATCCTGGGAACTCGTGATGGGGGTGGACATGGTGGGGTCACGGAGCACTCTGCAAAATACAGGGGTGACTGAGCCTTGTAGGGCCAGGCAGGTTCAAGTTAGCTCAGCCATAGGTATTGAAGGGAGCACTTCTCCATCTCTCCCAGACTCTAGCTCTCCCAGAAAGTGGCCAGTCCCAAACCTTCCTTACTTCAGACAGAGCCCACCCCCAGCCCCCAACAGTCTACAAAGTCCCCCTCCAATTCTTTTAAAACTTTTCTTCCCCTCCAATTCTAATAGGACCCGCCCACCTGCTCTTTCCCGGTACTGCTTCTTCAGCTTCAATCCTGCTCCGCCCTCACTCCCTCTTTCCCACTAAATTTCACCCCACTTACTCTTACTCCATCCCACTCTGCCAAAGCAGCAAACCCGCCTCTCGTTCTGACCCCACCTCCTCTCGTTATGCTCCGCCCCAACTTTTCTACCGAGGTCCCGCCCAGTCCCTTCCAGGTTCCACTCTTCACTCCCCTCGATACTGAGCCTCCCCAGCACTTTGCCCAGCTCCCTCCGTACCACGCCCCGCAGGTCCCGCCCCATCTCCTCCCATTAAGCCCCGCCTCAGAATCCTCCCTCCAAACTCCGCCCCCGCACCTCGCTCCAGGTCCCGCCCCACTCCGAACACCAGTGGGAGGCGGGGCTCATGGCTGCGCGCGAGGGTCTCGTGGGCGGTCTCTCGCAGGGTCTCCCACTCCCGTTGCCCTGGAAACAACCGGGGGCGACGCGAGCTGTGGAGGGGAGGAGGAGGGAAGAGAGACGAGGCTGAGCGGAGCAGCGCAGGGAACTCCGGGAAGCCCCGGCGCAGGCCTTCGCCCGCGTCTCCCTACACTCAGGTGCACCTGCCTCCGTCCCCACGCTCCGCTCCTCGTCTTTCTCCTCTGTATTCCCTGGCACGGCGCCGCCTCTCGGGTCCCCTCAAAAGTAACTTCGCCACTTCTTCCGGCAACCCCGCTGTGCGTCACTTCCGGGGAGGGAAGGCGGGGAGCCGGCGGTGACGGACTTCCGGTCCTCCTAGGACTAACCGAATCGGCTGACCCGCACGGAAGTCTGGGCTCGCCGGAAGTTTCCTCGCCCGGGTCGCTCTGCTGGGGGCCGGCAGAAGAGTTCCGCGCTCCTTCCGTCGAACTTGGCCAGCCCCGGACCCTCTCCACCCGCGGCCCGCGCTCCTCTGGGCTCCCCGCAGAAAGTTTACTTGACATAAACTTCCCCAGCTCTAGTTTCTTTTCGCACAGGGCTGATTTAAATCACGTTTGGTTTTTTTTGGGTTGTCATAAATTTTCTGATCTTGGAGGTGCGCTGCTTGTTAGTTTAAATCAAGCTGAATTACAAACCTAGACCTAGAACAAAAATATCTTTTAAATAGCTTGATAGATTTTTTTAAAGCGCATCCTTCTATTAAAAAGACACAACTGATAGTGTTTAAAGAAAACTCAATACTTAGGTAGAAGACGGAAATTGTTCCAAAGTCTCCCCTAAGATTTATGTTGAGTATATTGAGTATATGTGCATTTTTAAAAAAATATACCACTCCTGCTTTTTGTAGCTTGTTTTGTACATTCTGGCATGGCCTTGTAGCTGTGGACATTTCCATCTGAGGATTTTACCAATAAGACAAGTGGGCATCGGTGGAATCTGCGGATGGCTGAACTGGTCTCTGCCACGTTTTGGCTGTGTAATGTTGAGCCAAGCCATTATGCTCTCCCTGTGCCTCAGTTTCTTCATCCCTAAACTGAGAACAACAGTTTACTGGCTAAAATAAGGAGCTTTGTGTGTGAGCTTTGTATATTCTCGAAGTTGTTAAAGTTGTTTTTAACTTTTCACTATTAGAACAGTGCAAAAGGCTGAAGTAGAATAAAGATGAATTGCAACAGTTTGGGGACAAGTCACATCACTCTTAATCTCAGTAGACCCACTCAGAAAATGAGGGAAATTATTTGTATTTCTTTTGAAGGGTGTGAAAAGTCCAGAAGGGCAGTCCCTGGCATATCTAAGCATCCAGCCAGTGGCATTTTTGTTATTTAAACCTAATTGCAGACCAACTGATCCAAAATATCCTGTTTTTTTTTTTGTAGTGGCTTTATTGAGATACAATTCACATAATTGTACGATTCACCCACTGAAAGTGTGCAATTTGATGGTTTTCTGTATATTCATGGAGTTGTTGCAACTGTCACTACAGTCAATTTATAACACTTTTGTCACAACCCAAAAAGAAGGCCCATACCACGAACAGTCACCACCAATTACTCTATACCCCGAGACTTAGGCAACCATTATTCTCTTTTCTATCTCTATGGATTTGCCTATTCTGGACATTTCGTGTAAATGGAATCTTAGAATATATGTCCTTCAGTGTCTGGCTTCTCTCATTTAGCATAATGTTTTTGAGGTTCGTCTATGTTGTATGTATTAGTACTTTTTTCTGTTGTGGCTGAGTACTATTCTGTTGTTTGGACAGACCACATTTATCTCTTCATTCATCAGTCGGTGGACATTTGGAGCATTTCTATTCCTGTAGTACTACTGTGAACATTCACATACAAGCTTTTGGGGGAACGTATGTTTCTATTTCTTTTGGGTATATACCTAGGAGCGAAATTGCTGGGTCATATGGTCACTCTATGTTTAACCTTTTGAGGAATTGGACTGCAGGCACCATTTTATATTCCCACCAGCAATATGTGAGGATTTCCACTTCATATTTTTACCAACACATGTTATTATCTGATGTTTTTATTATAGCTATTCTAGTGTGTGTGAAGTGATATTTATTGTAGCTTTAATTTGCACTTTCCTGACAGCCAATTCTATTTCTTTTTAATCACAAATAATTTCTAATGTGTAATTCTGCTTTTACTATTCTGAAGTGAAATCCAGAGATAATAGAGCTGAATTATGTTCTCAACAACAAAATGGCATTTTACTTCACCGACTGTAATACAAAAGTGAAAAATTAGAAGCTAATTTGTAAGTCATATGTGCTTCAACATAGGTACACAAGAGACATAATATGGCAGCCAGCTCTTACTTCAGAATTTAGAATTACTGTGAATTTGAAACCTATAGTGCAGTCTGACACAGGTCTGCTGTATGACCAGCTCGCATGCCTCAGACATATTTAAAAAGCAAAAAGGAAGACAGGGTGGCTAGAGCTGAGCGTGTGTGTGTGTGTGTGTGTGTGTGTGTATACAAGATAAGATTATAGCGGGAGGTCAGTCCGATCATTAGGCCTTGTGGACCAGATCTGTCCAACACTGGCTGAGCATTCACAAAAATAATCCCTCAGTCTGGGTGACACAAGTGGACTACATTTCCCAGCCTCCCTTGAAGCTTGTATGACCACGTGACTGGATTTTGGCCAATAGAATGTGGGCAAAAAGAATAGGCTCCTGAGAGGGAAAGTAAGGGTCTCTCTTACGAGGCTACTGGTCGTTTAAATAAAATGGTAGATTGAGAGACCCAGTAATCCTTTATTCAGCTGTAGGATTGTGCTAAGTCTACAGACCCAGAAAGCAGCGAGGCCTGAGCCTTATCTAGGGGGCCTCCTGATCTGGTGCTGGATGTCAACCTGGTCACGCACAACTATGGGACAAAATAGGGATGGTCCAGGTCCTATTTGCTGAGTGTATTCATAAGACATTCCCCCAGCTTGCTTGGGCAGGGGACAGTGAGACAAGAAGCATTTCTCTGGCTTCTCTTCTCATGGAGTGGCATTCCAGGCAGTGGAGACGGAAGGGGCAAAAGCAGGGAGGCTTGACAAAGCCTGAGGTTTCCCAGGACCTCGGCTCAAGAAACTAGGGAGGTAAAGTTTAAAAATTAAATATTAACATAAAAAATTTGCTACCTTGGGGAAAATTAAAAAATGCTTATTGGATGGCAAGAAATTAAATTGAATTAAGAGACTAATTCTTCATCATTACAAGAAGCTCATCAAATATTATTGCCAATGTAAAAACGTTGTGTGTAGAATCGACCATTTTTATAGAGTGAATATTAATTTTTTAAGACTTCTGGAAAATTTAGTTGATATTTATTCGAAAAAGAATTTTAACTATATTATCAGAATTCATGTAAAATGGGCTGATTGGAAAATACTTTCCCTATACTGAGTTGAGAATAAAATAATCAGGCATCTTTACATTTCTAGCTGTTAGGAATATGGTTCATAAAGCTTGAATAAGTCATAAACCAGGACTCTTAAAAGGGGGGAAAAAAAGCCAAGTTGGGCTTGGCTGGGAAACCAGGTCCGCAGCACCACCGTGTGGCCATTTAGCAGTTTGCAGGCTTGGACTGGATGATACAGAATCCGAGGCGGGCAGATCCTGAGGGGTGGAAGACTGGGTATTCCAACAGTTAAGACAGAGGAAGGGGAGTTGTGGGGAGAGTTACTGTAGAGAAGCGGACCCTCCATCTGTTTTGTCATGGAGAGCCCCTCGAGCGATGGGTGCTTAGGCTGGGTTGTTAAAAGTATTTATCGAGCATTTGCTAGATACCAGGTACTCTCCTGGGTGCTGGAGACATGGCGGCACATGAAACAGACCAAAATCCCTGCCCTGGAGGAGATGACACTTTCAGGAGGAAACAGGCATGAAAGGTAATAAGTAAAGTACTGGTATAGACAGTATCACTGATTCTGACATGTACGTAGCTTACAACTGATGACATCTTATAGGTAATGAAATGTTAGGAAATGTTGAGTCTATGAAAAATAAATAGATCAGGGTAAAGGGGACCAGAAATTCTGAGGGAGGACAGTTGCCATGTTCAATAGGGCGGCTGGGGTAGACTTCGCCAGGGAGGTGATTTTCAGCAAAGATTTGAAGGAGGAGAGGGAGTGTGTCAAGTTTTCTGGAAGGAAAACGCTCAGACAGAACAGCAAAGGCCCCGAGGCAGGGGTATGTCTGGGGTGTTTCGGCAACAGCAAGGAGGGCTATGTGCCAGACGGGAGCATGCATGGGGGAGGGGGAAGAGATGGTGTCAGAGAGGAAAAGGGACCAAATCGCAAAGGGCCCTTCGATTCTGTGATGCTGTCAGAGCCTCCCATCCCTGGGGCCTACCCTGCATCTCCTCTCTGGTCCTCCCTTCTTTGGAGCATAAGTTTTACCTCCAACCACCGTCATCTACTGAAAAGAGGGAACAACTCACATAGGGCATAAGATACAGTGTTACATTTATACTCTGGATACAATGTCACTGTTTAAAGAGCAAGGTTTATTAAAGTGTAAGGGATGAAGGATGCTGAGCTCTGCAATTTAATCAGAAATCAAGAAAATGAGACGGATGGAGGAATGGGCAGAGAAGGGTTCCTCAGGCTTAGCACTACTGACATTTGAGGTTGGGTAATTCTCTGTTGTGGGGGGCTGTCCTATGCATTGTAGAATGTTTAGCAACTTCTTTAGCCACTACCCACCAGATGCCAGTAGCACTCAACCCAGTTGTGACAGCCAAAGTGTCTTCAGACAATGCCAAGTGTCCCCTGGAAAGAAAAGAGCTCTCCAGTTTGTGAACCACGGGGATAAAGAGATGGAGAGATGGGTAGAAATGTGATAATGCAGATACAACAAAATGTTAATGAGAAAATTTAGGTTGTGGGCATGAGTGTTCACGGTAAAATTCTTTCAATTTTGCAGTGTGTTTGACATTTTTCATAACTAGATGTTTAAGCAAAAAAAAGAATTAGGTAAATCTGTGTGCTCTGATTTTTTAAAGACAGGCAAAAACCTAATACAGAGTGAAAACAATCGGACACCGAAAGGGAATTCACATGATCCATTTTACGTGACATTCAAGAACAGGCAAAACTAACATGTGGTCATAGAAATCAGGGTGTTCGTTACCTGTGGGGGACACTGACAGTAGCAGAGAGCCTTATGGGGAGCTGGATATTCTCTCGTGTGTAAAAACCAATCAAGTGATGACGGAAGTGCTCGAGGGTTAGGAGGTGACAAATATGATGTCTGCAACTTATCTGAAATATAGACAATAAAAGCAGATGGGTTGCTGGATGGACAGAGAGATAGAGGAATAGCTGTGTAACGAGAAAACCGAGGAAAATGTGTTAATTGCTGGGTAATCAGGTTCACTACATAATTCTCTCAACTTTGCTGTATGCTTGCAAAATTTTCATCATAATATGTCAGGGAAAATAAAAATAAAATAAATAAAATAAATAAAAATAAAATAAATAAAAATAAAAAAGGTTTCCGTCCCCTCCCCTGGCCACACTGACCGTCACGAGCTGCCCAGTGGCCACACTGTGGCCAGGTCCTGTGCTCTCTGCTCCCACTTCCCAGGACATTGTCCTACTACCTGGAACACCCTCCCGTGCTCCCTCTCATCTCCAGTGCACTTGGTTTGTGCATTTAACTATTAGGAAGTTACGTCTAATTTTTTTTTTAATCCTAGGTATATGGTTAAGTGAAGAAAAAAAAAAGTTGCTGATCATTAAGTAAAGTCAGTTTTTATTTACTTAAAAAATGTGTCTGCTGATAGCGATATGTAAATCTAAGCTAGAAAACCAAAAAGACTGAATAGAGTTTCTCAGAAACACTTGTTGCCCCATAATCAATAAGTCTGTTGAAAAATGAAAAATGCGGTTTCTTGGCCTCTACCCCAGGCCTTCAAAATCAGAGTCTCTGAGGGTGGTGCCGGAAAGCTGCTATATAACCACCTTTTCTGATGCTCGTTAATATTTGAGAAGCTTAACGCAGGAAAAGGGCGGGTGGGTCCAGAGACAGACACTGCCAATTATTTTTGTGCTCTTCCAGTGGTGATGGGGCTGTGGGCTTTTTTCTATATGTGTTTCAGTATCTTCCAAACAAAACAATAAGAGTCGGGGGTCCTGACACTTTCAAAGTCCCACTTAAGGTGGGATAGAGGGCATTTGTCCAACCCGCTCTCCCTCCCCTCAACCCCTTCTCTCAAGCTCTGCCCAGTCCTTCTCTTGCCCAAGAAAACGCTTGTGGTTAATGAGTCTCAAAAAAGTGAAGTGAAAGTCATAAGTAAAAGCAAAAGTAGTTAAAGGATGTGGGCAGAGGGCACAGGAAACCCCACCGCCACCACCGCCTAAGTGGAAGTGAGGTGTGACAGTGAGTGACTCTTTGCAACCCTCTAAAAATATTCCATGCAACCCTCCAAAAACACCACCCACTTTTACCGGTGTCACCCACCGGGAGATTTCAGGTCCCAGTCATCTCCACACCCGGAGGTGGGTGGTGAACAGGGGTGGAGTCTTGAGAGGAAGAAAACTGAGCTTCGGGACACCTGGGTCCACAACTGGGTCCCCAGAGATGTTTCTGCCACCACTACTGCTGCTGCTGCTGTTGCCGCTGCTGACTGCGGAGGCCGGTGGGACAACGCTGATCCGGTACTTGGAACTCCTCATCCCCAAACCTAGGACAGACTCTCCCCTTCTTTGGGTAACTCCAAAACCTGGTGCCCCAGAACCCATGCCTGCTATCCCTTGGGTCCGGGATCGCCAAACTGGCTTCTCACCCCTGCGGGCTTCACCCTGATTTCTCCTAAGACCACTGCCCTTGTAGTACAAGATCCTCCAGCCCTAAGGCCCTTGACCGGGGACCTCTCCCCGTTCTCTGGGTACATGTTTTTGGGAGGACTCTGCAGATTCTCCCTATATCACTGATGAGCTGGTACTGGGGCCTCCAGACACCCACAACGCACACACCAGATCTTGGGGACTCAGGTCTGCAGGTCTGTGACATTTAAACTGAGATTCCCCCAGAGTCATGACTTCCAAGCTATTTGGGTCTCAAGAAGTCCAGTTTTGAGGACCTCCCCCAAACTTGCCTGTATCTCCCCCTAGCTCTCCCTCCCTCTCCTCTCCACATCCGCTGAAACTCTGATGGGGGAAAAGCAACACACTCTTCCAGGAACCCTTTTCCCCACTTCACATTCCTGAGGTTCTCAAAGACCAGGTCGTGGGGAGGGGGCAGGGACGTGAGCAGGGAGCAGGGCTCCAAGGAGCGGCTACAGGCAGGGACAGGCTGCACGTGACGTTTGCTAACCGGCTTTTTTCTTTTTCTTTCTTTTTTTTCTTTTACGGTGATAACCTGCTTTTGAACCTAATAGATCATGGCCAAGTCGATGCAAAGAGGAACTCTGCAGAGTACTGCCCCAGGACCAACACCATCCCAGTGACCTGGGACTGGTTAGAAATTCAAATTATCGGGCTCCCTCACAGACTTACTGCATTAGAAACTAAGCGTTATGAATTATAACTAGCTCTCTAGGTCGGGGGTTGGCAAACACTCCGCTCAAGGGCCAAATCCAGCCTGCCACCTGATTTTACAAATACAGTTGAATGAAACATAGCCATGTTTATTCATTTCTATGATGCCTATGGCTGCTTTCACTCTTCACCAGAGTTGAGCTGCAACAGAGGCAGACAGCCTGAAAAGCCATTTTAAAAAAGTCTGTCATCAACCCTCCTCTAGGTGATTCTGTCCCATGCTATACGTTTGAGAACTACTGACATGAAGAGTTCCTTTCTCCCTTTTAGTGGCCAAAGGGATCCCATTTTATACGTGTTCTGTAGCAGAGCAGAGCCGTACCCCGTGCTGGACAGGGAGTGGCCTTCAGTTTTCAAAATCAGACACATTCTCATAAATATACCTCTGCATACTTGTGCCATGATCTCCTGTAGCTGAAACTTTGAGAACTGAAACTCTGTACAATTTTAAGGCCCATGAAACATATCACCAAACCATCCTCTAGCAAGTTTGTATCAATCTACAGCCCCTAGCCAACAGTCAGGATCCATAGTTCTTTGTCAATCTGCAGGGTGAAAAGGGGTTTCTCTCTCCTGTTATTTTATTTTTCGGGTGACTTCCGGGGCGATGATCTAGCCATGTGTTTTGAAGCTGTTTATACCTCTTTTGCAAATTACCTGCTTATGTCCTTTGCCCATTTTCCTACCGAATGTCAAGAACTGTGAAGTTAGCTTGCCACAGTTTCATGGCTGTTAGAAGACACAAGGGTCCTAGGTCAGAGACGAAAGACAGTTACTCCCAGCAATAGCAGTAGCCAGAATATCAGCACTCGTGTCAGTTTTCTGAGCCCCAGTTCCCACAGTATGAAATAAGGAGGGCCAGGTGACAGCTACACATGCAGTGAGGTGCATTACAGGAGAGAAACTCTAAGCTTAGGGAACTTGAATCTTTTATAATGGATCATAAACCCACCTACTCTTTGGCCCCAGGGTTGGAGGGCACTCTCTCTTCCAAGGCTATTTACTAAACAAAACCCTTGACAAGACAGTCTGGACAAAGGCAGTCAATGCCTCTACAGAAATGCAAGAGACTGTGGGGAACTGTATCCCAACACTGGTTTGTCTTATTCATATTTATTTGTACAAGCTCTTTGCATATTAGAGATACTAATTTTTTAAGATACAACTTATAATTATTTGCCCCCAGGATTTTGTTTTGTCTTTTAACTTTGTTTACAGCATTCTGTGCTATATGGATGGGTCACACTCATCTGTATACCACCCCGCCGCAATGATTTCTGATCTTGGTCCCATGCTTCGAAAAGGCTTCCTCTTCCGAGAGTTAGCTAAACATTTTACTTCCTTCCAGGGCTCTTATAATTTTACATGTCACATTGTCATTAATATGTCTGGAATGTATTTTAGGGTAAAGAGTGAAATGCAGATATAGTGCTTACACTTTTCCCCCCCAGTGGTGAGGGAAATAGTCTCCAATATCATGAATTGAAGTTTTTGCAAAGGCCAGCTTTATGTCAGAGCCTTCGGAAAACTCTGCACGTGTTGTTCGGAACGTGTTTTATCGAAAGGTTTTGGGGCAGAAACAGTTTGCTCTTGTAGAGGTTTTAGGGGAACTGTGTCGTCATAGTTTGGTAGGTGTTCTGCAGGCTTTCTGGTAATGACTTTTGTAGGGTCACAGAGGTGTCTGCTTTGTCACTACATTCCATTTGGTGAAGTCTGTGATAGAGGGTCCCCGGGAAAGGCGGCTTCTGAGTTGTGGGTGTCCTCCTCCCCATAGGATCCCTCTCCGCCGGGTCTACACCGGACACAGGATGCTGAACCCGCTAAGGAGATGGGGGAACCCTGAAGAGCCCCTCAGGAAGGGGGACCCAAGGCCCATCTCTCTGCCTCTCTCCAACTACATGAATGTGAGTCATGGCCCCTGCCACACACACACACACACACAGCCTCCACAGTCCTGCCCTCAGGTGGAGTCCTTCATTTTTTTCTCGCTTCTATTTTTTTTTGCCATCAGGCCCAGTATTATGGGGAAATCGGGCTGGGAACGCCCCCCCAAAACTTTTCTGTCGTCTTTGACACTGGCTCCTCCAACCTCTGGGTCCCGTCCAGGAGATGCCATTTCTTCAGCCTGCCCTGCTGTGAGCGCCCAGTGGGGAGAGCAAGCTGAGAGGGGCTGGAGGGAGACTGCATGCCCAGGGATGCTTAGGCGCCCTTCGCTCTAACGCGACCCCGGTGAGCCCTCCCTGACCTTCCTAACCTTCCTACCTAGGGTTCCACCACCGCTTCGACTCCAAAGTCTCTAGTTCCTTCAAGCCCAATGGGACCAAGATCACCATTGAGTATGGAACCGGGCAGCTAAGCGGCGTCCTGAGCGAGGACAAGCTGACTGTGCGTGAGCCTTTGGCCCTGGGAGGGGCTTGAGGGGGCGGGGTCTCCAGGGCATCGGCATGGGGCTTAAGTAGGGAGGCGGGGCTCCCTAGGAAGGTGGAGCTGGTTTCAGACTCCCTGCGGGGTCTGACGCCTTGGCTGAGGAGCTCTCAGGAACATGTAGCGACTGTCCTCTCGGAAGTAATTTGCCCCATTTGAATCTTTCTCTAGATTGGGGGAATCACGGGTGCATCGGTGACTTTTGGGGAGGCTCTGTGGGAATCCAGCTTGTCCTTCATTTTTGCTCACTTCGATGGGATACTGGGCCTCGGTTTTCCCGCTCTGGCTGTGGCAGGAGTTCGGCCCCCGCTGGATGTGCTGGTGGCTCAGGGTCTCCTGGATAAGCCTGTCTTCTCCTTCTACCTCACCAGGTAACAGGGGAGGGCCCACCTTCCTCGCCCCAAGGACGGCCTTCATGAAGTTCCCATCAAGGAAGGTCCACCTTCCATTCAGGAAGCCACTGAGCTACTGTTGGGTTAGGAAGTCACCCACCCAACACAGGATGGTCACCTCCCAACACGAGAAAACACTTAAACCCCATTCCGAAGTAATGCTCGCGAAGCAATACCTCGAGAATACGCCAAAGAAACTTGTTAGTTAAAATGCTCCATGTTACCAACCCAAGCAGGAAATTCCTGCCCTAGCCAATGCAATGCTCCATTAAAAAAACCCTCTTTACCATAAAAAAGCCAAAATTCCATTTTAGAATGTACAGCAGAAGCCAGGAGTTGCCCATATTTTCATCCACGCAGTCCCTCTTACGTCCGTGGCCTGATGCTGGGGAAGTCCTACCCCGTTGCAGGAAGCACCCACCTTCCCTCCCAGTGGCCCATCCCCCCCAGGCAGAAACTCCTATGCCCACTGTTATTCTGACGTCCAACCTGCTCAGGAAGTCCTGCTCACCTCCTGCTGGATTCTGGGCTCCCCCCCACCCCTCCCCCGAAGCCCTGTACCCTCTTCCAATCACTCTCACCCAACTCAGGAACTCACCTTGGGTTTTGAGACATGTAATTAGAGGTCTCCCCATCCACCCACCGGGAAGCCCCCCCACTTCTACTGCCACCAAGAAAGCCCCATTTCCCTTCGCTTCTTGCCTCCCTGCCAGTCCCAACACCCAGGCCCTGCCTACATCTCGGTACCTCATTTAGAACCCAGAAACCACCCCACTGGCCCAAGTCCTATACTGGGCCAATCCTGGGGCTGGCAGGGGAATCTCTGGTGACAGATGGCACTGTCTCTGCAGGGACCCTGAAGAGGCTGATGGAGGAGAGCTGGTTCTGGGTGGCTCGGACCCAACACACTACATCCCACCGCTCACCTACATTCCCGTCACGGTCCCTGCCTTCTGGCAGGTCCACATGGAGCGGTGAGGGGCCGGGTCCCCTAGGCCTGGGAGGCGTGGGCTGAGACCGAGCTCCACTGTCTTTTGGGGAAGGGAACCGGGGACCTGGACTCTTGGCTCTGATGACTCTCCCCTTCCGCTGCACAGCATACAGGTGGGCACAGGGCTAACTCTTTGCGCCCATGGCTGTGCTGCCATTCTGGACACAGGCACCTCTCTCATCACCGGACCTTCTGAGGAGATCCGGGCCCTGCACAGAGCCATTGGGGGCATCCCCCTGCTGGTGGGAGAGGTGAGGACCTGATGTCTGCTGGGGCTTGTATTGTACTGTTAGGTACTTGGGAGTGGGGCATTGAGGCCAACAGAGAGCACAAGCTCTATTTATCTAAAAAAGACAGCTGCTGCCTGCTGGGCTCCAGCCACGTACTGCCATGTGGGGAAAGCCGGTTTTCTGGTTTGTTGGAGAGATGGGAACACGTTATTTGAAAGCTCCTGGTTTGTAAATACTAACAACGTCCCTACTAGGTGAGCATTATCATCACCTACATTTTCAGCTTGGAAAATGAGGCACAGACAGGTCAAGCAACTTCATAAGGTTGCACAGCAGCAGACTCCACAGGATGCCTGTACCACCGTGGTGTACAGTTGGTACTAAGTTTTAAAATACTTTAGACACCGCGTAAGACAAATTAAAATACACCTGTGGGGCCCAAAGCGGGACGCCAGTTTTGGATGTACGATTAGATAGAAAAAGACGGTTTTATCAAATGGGAACCCAGGGTAAGTGGCGACAGTAATATAAGGTGAAAGCAGGGAAGGTAAAGCTAGAGAAGGCGGCAGGGCCTGACCACAGAGGCTCTGACCGCCTAGCGACCCGGGACGGGGCCTCGCGGGCAGGTGGAGCAGAGCAGCAATCCCGCGCCTCTACCCGGTCCTCTTCTCCCTCAGTACCTGATCCAGTGCTCGCTAATCACGGCGCTCCCTCCTGTCTCCTTCAGCCTTGGCGGAGTCTGGTTTAACCTCACCGCCCAAGACTACGTCATCCAGGTAGGCAGACGCCGCAATGACGTAAGGCGACGCGGCCAGTTGGGTGGGGCCGAGGGGCTGAGACCTCCCGAGGACGGAGAAGGGGCCGCAGAAACATCCGTTGTGCTCCGAGATAGCGGGCGTCACAGTCAGCGTCCCGTGTTGTCGCCTTGCAGATTGCTCGGGGTGGTGTCCGCGTCTGTTTGTCTGGCTTCGGGTCCCTGGACATGCCTCCACCCTTAGGGCCCCTCTGGATCCTCGGCGACGTCTTCTTGCGTAGCTACGTGCCCGTCTTCGACCGCGGGAACATGAAAGGAGGCGCCCGCGTGGGGCTGGCGCGCGCTCGCTCTCGGGAAGCCCTGCGCTGAGAGGTTGGCCCACGCAGGCACGTGCGCGCCGGTCGGCGGCCAGACCCGCCACTTAGGGAAAATTCGCTGTTTCCATTAAAGCTACCTGGGCCGCTTTTTCCTTTTTTTTTTTAAAGCGCCTAATTTGTGTAGAGAAAAACTAGCAACCGGCCCCCTGGAGTTGATGAAAGGAATGGGGAAGGTATCGCTCCTTTTCTCCAGGGCTCACGCTGGGCAAGGGGTCTTGTACTACGAATCCCATGAAGCCCCTCGCCTACTCTGCCTCTCCTCGGAGGCACGCGACACCGCGGAGCATCACGGGCGTTGTAGTTCAGGCGGTGTTCTCTGCCTGCCGGGGGCGGGCGCAGCCACAACATGCGTGGGAGGCGACAGGTCGCGACGGCAGCGACAGGTGGCAGTGTGTGTGCATGGGGGGGATGGCTGAAATCTTAAAGGATTTTCCATCCCTTGTTCTAAGGAGAGGAGGTGCCGTTCCCACAGACTGATCTCCTATTCCTCTCGTGTCTTGAAATTCCGGGACACCTGGGTCCGCCATGAAGGCGGGGCCTGAAGCCCCGGGTTAGGGGGGAGCTGTGCTGCCCCTCCTCCGCTGACGATGTTACTCCCCCCTCCGCGGCCTTTTGCTGTCCAGAGCTGCCGGGGCCGGGTCACCCCTACCCCCATCGCCAGCCCCGGAGTCCCCCATCCTCGCCCCTCCTCGACTTGGGGTGAGTACAGGGGAGGGCGAGAAGGCTCAGGGTCCAGGGGCGGTAAGACAGCCCAAATCTCAGTTTTGGAGGCGGGGGACTCGGCAGACAGGGACTCAAAGATTCCAGCGGAGCGATTCCCCCTCAATAACGATCTTTGGGAGCCAAATCGTAGGCAGGGTCCCCACATTTTCAGCGTTAGTGTCCGGGAGACCCTCTTTCCTGGATTTGGAACTGACAGGAATGGAGCAGAGAAACGAGATCCTAGAAGAGAAGAGAAAGACCCCGATCCCAGGGCCTTGGGGAATGGGGGAATTAGGAGGGGGTGCCGAGGATAACAGAGGTGAGAGTTTGGAGCTTTCAAGAATTTGGGAAGGAGGAAGGATGTGGAAAGGATCTGAAGACGCGGACAGACATTGGGCTCTCTCGTCCTGGTGTCCGTTGCCAAAATCCAGTCTACTTCCCCTGGGCTGTTCGCAAGGTTGAGTGTCCCCGTAACCCCAGCCCCCATTACAGCTCCAGAAGCATCCCCCACCCCCAGCTCTGCATGGGTGGAGAATCCAGGCTAACAAATCCGCCCCATACCGTGGTAAGGCCAAGGCAGAGCCGTGAGGCAGTGACGGCATCCGATTTCCTAGTGCCTCCTGGAATCTGGACTATCCTGGTACTCCTTGCCGGAGGCCTCCTCCGGCCTCCCACGATCTCTAATCTCGGATCTCATCCCTTATTCTCTCCTGTCCAACCCCCCTTCCCTAGCCTGCACCTTCTCCCACACCTTCTGACCTCTGCAAAAATGCTGATTTTGTAACTTGATCCTGTGCTTGGCTGCTGCCAAAAGCAGAAAAGAAGGGGGAGGGTGCATAAGAGAGGATGGCTGACTTTGGTCCTCACCTTAACCTCCTCCCTGCACCTGGTCCTACCGAACTCCTGCTCCAGCTTCTTCCTGGGCTTGCCCAGAAGCCTCCCTCAACCCAAGCCCAGTCCCTCACTTGGGGATTCACTGCTTCTACTCCCTGATACACCAGAATTCGGGGCAGAGAAGAGTAGGAAGCCCCAATGTCTTTTCTCTGCCCTCTTGGTCCCATCTGGAGCTTGAAGGCTGCCTGAGTACTGGATCAGAGGCAGTGGCCATCCCAGGGTCTGGGGGGTGAGGGAAAACTACCTCCTTGGTCCGCAGGACAGGCCTCACTTCTGCAACTCTCTGTAGTGACGCAGCCTGGAGTCCTGGCCAGGACAGGGGATCCGAGGGGGGGACGAGGGCGGTAGCCTGAAAAGGACAGCGATCCAGAGACAGGGACAGACTGAAGGACAGCGGGACACTGAGTGTCCCAAAGAAGTGCGACAGAGGCCCGAAAAGAGAAGGACAGAGACCTGTAGAGGGGACAGAAGGAAAGAGGGCAGAGACAAGGCAGTGAGGGAGAGAGAGATGGAGGGAAGAGACAGAGAGCGAGGACGTCAGAGAACAAGTGTAAGGGGACAGAGATCCAGAGGGAGGGGGAACAAAGACCTGGGGGGGGGCGCTGTAGGACAGGGACACAGACGAGGATCAGAGACCTGGAGGGCACAGAGACCCAGGGAGAGGCGACAGGCTCAGACAGAGAAGAGAATCAAAAAGGTACAGAGACCAAGAAAAGGAGACTACAGGTAGGGGCGCTGAAACATGGTCGGGGAAAGGGTGCTGAGGCTTAGAAGAGGGGCAAAGACTCAGAAAGAGGGAGACAGTATAACGGTACAGCGACCCAGAGGAAGAGCGGAGACTTAAAAAACGGGGCCAGCCAGAGTCTCAGAGGGGTGAGGGTCGCGCCGGGAGGACAAATACTCAGAGAAAAGGGAGGGGGAAAAAAAGACACCAAGAGACACAGAAACGAGAATGGGAGTGGATGGGGAGGCGATACGAACCAGCTGTCGTACCTGCAGAGGGAGGCGGCGGGCCAGGGACGGCGTTGCGCGAGGAAGCCCGCAGCCCTGACCCGCCCCCTCCGCTCCCACAGGCACCGCCTCCTCCCGCCGCAGCCGCTGGTTCCGCCCCAGCCCCTGCGCCTGCGCCCTGTCGCCTGGCGCCCTGGCTAGCCTAGGGGACCCCGCGGGCCTGCTCCGGGGCGGTCCTCCTCGGCCTGGCCCCGTATAATTAATTCTTCATCTCCCCACTCCCGCCAGGACTCTGCCATCTAAACCCGCCCTATTTCCCATTGACTCTACTTATTGCCTCAGCTTAGACAGCGTTTCCTGGCGCTCCGGTATACCCACTCTGGGCTCCCTCTTCACCAGTCCTCACCCATTTTGTTCTGTCTGTAGTCCGCCATTATCTAGACCTCGTCCCTTTTCCTTCATCAGTTATAAGTTATCGACCCGTAGTTTAAGTTCTCACTGACCCTTAGGACTCTCTCCCAGGTACCCTGGTCCCCAAGACTCCCCATTGCAGGTCCCCTTCCCCCTCCCATCCAGCCTGGAAGCTTTGCAGTTTTCGCAGGTCTCATCGTTCTCTTAGCAACCCCATCCCCCGTTCTTTAGCCTCTCTTGCCCGTGCCCCGCCCCCGCCTAGCCTGGTTGCTTCCACGCTCCTCAGAGCCCTGCTCCTCCCTCACTCTTGCTTTCCCACAGCCCATTCAAGACATTTTCTACCATTCGTAGACCCCAGTCACCTCCCCCAGTCCCGCCCCATCCATCCTGACACTCATTCTCCCAGTCCAGCCCGGGCCCGGCTCTTCTTTACCTCGCCGGTTTACCCAGTCCTAGCCAGATGCGCTCAAGTTTCTAGGCTTCGCTCATCTCCGTCCCTTCTCACAGGGTCTCAGTCCCTATAAACCTTGCCGTCCCCTTTCAATCCGGCTTAGTGCCATTTCGAGTGAAATTACTCTCCACCCTCCATTTCCAATTCTCGTCCTCGTTCAGTCCCTCCCTCTCACTCTCTTAGCCCAATCAAGACTGTTTCTACTTTTTTCGACACCGCCTCTTAAGATCTGCCGTGCGGGGTTCAAGCAATGTCAGGAGCTCAACCCGGCCGTCTCCATCTGTCCTTCCCCGCAAGGTTCTGCCAGCCCACCCCTTAGGTTCCGGCCCGCGATCTTTTTCTGTCCAATCAGGACTGTCTCCCCGTCGTGGCCCTGCTCCCTTCGCCCTGCCCCTCAAGGCCAGTCAGGCCCGTTTAAATAACTGGGACTTGTTCCCTTTCTCTGCCGAGCCGCCTCCTTACTTTTTTCAGTTTAAACAGGTCTCTTTCTCATTCAGCCCCGCCTCCTCCCTTCTCTTGGTGCAGCCAACAAACGTTAGCGGCGCGTCCCGCCTCCTTCAACACCTCGCTCCGCCCCTTCCCTTGTAAAGATCCAATCGGTGTGTTTCACCTGCTGCTCCGCCCCATACAGCTAGGTAGCTTTCGAGTCCCGGCCCTACTCTCTGCTTCAGCTCCGCCCCACCTTCCCCAGACCAATCACTTCGGTCCCTCTCCACGTCGGCCGCGCCTCCTTATTTATATTTCTTTCCACCCAATCACGTCTGTCGCTTCCCCTGAGGCCCTTCCCCCGCCTGCCCCGCCCCCATTCAATGCTTAGCTCAGTCTGCGTCTCGTCCTTCCGCGGGCGCCAGGGGGCCAGCAAGCAGCAGCCGGCGCCGTCGCCGCAGCCGCCGGAGTCCCCTTCGCCGCTGTCCCCGCCGCCGCCACCGCCACCGCCGGTGCTGCAGCAGCAGCAGCCTGCGCAGCCCGGCCCCGCCGCGTTCCCGGCGGTCCCTCCGGCATCCCGCGGGCCCGGGGACCGGCGCGCCGAGCCATGCCCCGGGCTGCCGGCAGCGGCCATGGGGCGGCACGGCGGCGGCGGTGGCGACAGCGGCAAGATCGTGATCAACGTGGGCGGCGTGCGCCATGAGACGTACCGCTCGACGCTGCGCACCCTGCCGGGGACGCGGCTGGCCGGCCTGACGGAGCCCGAGGCGGCGGCGCGCTTCGACTACGACCCCGGCGCCGACGAGTTCTTCTTTGACCGGCATCCGGGCGTCTTCGCCTACGTGCTCAACTACTACCGCACGGGCAAGCTGCACTGCCCTGCCGACGTGTGCGGGCCGCTCTTCGAGGAGGAGCTCGGCTTCTGGGGCATCGACGAGACCGACGTGGAGGCCTGCTGCTGGATGACCTACCGGCAGCACCGCGATGCCGAGGAGGCGCTCGACTCTTTCGAGGCGCCGGACCCCGCAGGCGCTGCCAACGCTGCCAACGCCGCGGGCACCCACGACCTGGGCCTAGACGACGAGGCGGGCGCGGGCGGCGGCGGCCTGGACGGCGCGGGCGGCGAGCTCAAGCGCCTCTGCTTCCAAGACGCAAGCGGTGGTGCCGGGGGTGCGCCAGGGGGCGCGGGCGGCGCGAGCGGCACGTGGTGGCGCCGCTGGCAGCCCCGCGTGTGGGCGCTCTTCGAGGACCCTTACTCGTCGCGGGCCGCCAGGGTGAGCGTGCTGTCGGGGCCCCCATTCATTTCCCCTCCCCGCACACTCCCCGACCCTGGGGAGGTTCCAATCTCATCTCTCAGGGTCTCCTGGCCCTTCCCAGCCCCTCCTAGTCTCCTTGGCCTTTCCAGTTTCTTAGAAGCCTCCAACCCCAGTCCCGAGAGTCCTGTACTCCTCTGAGCATATGCCCTTTTCCCGGCCATCCCCAGATCCTCAGAAGACGTTCCTCCAACCTTCAGAGTAGCCCAGATCCCTACAAATCCCACCCCGCTTCTCTAGGCCATCCCAGACCCTTAAAAACTTCCTCCTAGTCTCCTCTGAACACCCTCACCTACGACTTTCCTGGACCCCTCAGAAGTCCCCAGGAGACCTTTCCCTGATCCTCAGAATCATCTGACCCCCTTCACACCTCTCTTGGCCTACCTTCAAACCTCCTGAAGGCCCCTCACCAGCTCTCTGTCCTTCAGGCTCTCTCAACACCTCCTTGATTCTCCTTTTATCCCTCTTCCTGTCCCCCTCACCCCCCAGTTTGAGTCCCCTGGCTATTTTTGAAGCCCCTGCCCTCACAGCCTCAGAAGATTCCTCTACCCCGACTCAGAGCCTCCTGGACGGCTCTGAACCTCCAGTTGCCCTCCTCTTCACTGCAAAAATGAGTCTCCGGACATTTTTCCCTCGGGACCCTCCGGACCCCTCTTTGTTCATATCCTTTCTGCATCCTCCATGCCAACTCCCATCCCAGACTTCCCCAAAACCTTTCACACTCCTCCCCAGTGTCTCCAGAAGAGCCCTGAGCCCCTAATACGCCTGTCCCTTCCAGAACCTCCCATATGCTCCTCGGAACTGCTTCCTCCTCACCCACAGATTCTCCTAGCTTTGCTCTTCTGTCCCTTAACTAACTGTACAGCCGCTCTGTTTCCCCCTACAGCCCTCCCCCAGCCTCCCAGCCCCTTTCCTGGTCAATCGATGACATTCCCTCCTCTTCCCTCCAACCTCGGGATCTCCCTCAAGTTATCGGCCCCAAAACTTCCTTCTCAAAACAGCTCCTTGTTCTTTCTAACCTACCTTGGTATCTTTCCATCTGCCCCCAGCCCTGCTCTACACACAGCCCTAAGCCCAGGACTGGGCTCCTCAGCTTCCCTCCCCCACAAAGTGAACCAAAGAGCTCACACCCCAGCCTTATCTCCTTAGAAATTCTGGATTTCCCCCAGAGCTCCCTTTATCTCCCCCAAAAAACTTTCCTCAAACATTTGTAACTTCCCAGGCTAAGTAGCTACCCGTCCCCCTGGTTCTCCCTCAAACCTCTTCCTCCTCCTAACTGCCTCCCCCTGTTGGAAGAGAATAGGGCAGTTCAAAATGGGAGGAATTAGAAAGAGGGATAAAGGATAGCGTCTCCGGGGTCCACTCTTAGCCTCCTGGGGACCAAAGCACCCTGAGGAGCCGGTCCGGACCCCTCCCCCCACCGTGCCGCGTCCTAAGCTGGGAAGGACGCCGCAGTGCCGCATTCACGCCAGTGGAGGGAGTGAGGGGGAGGGGGGCCTGGAGGCACCGCATAAAGTTTGGTCCCCTGGAAGCTCTGAGTTGGCGAGATTTGGGGTTGGGGGGGAAGTGGGCGGGGGACAAGGTGCAGAAGGGACGTGGTCCTAGATACCCTGTCAGGCCTCCTAGTGGCCCTCTTTCCCTCATAGCTTGTGGCGCCCCTCTTTGTGACCCCATTGATGGTGCTGCGGTTGAGGCTAGAGACCCAGGAAAGCAATGGGGGGGGGCACTCATTTACTCCACAAATGTTTTTTGAGTGTCCACGGTGTGCCAAGTACTTTCCAGCCGTCAAGTGAGATAGCTTGATAGAGTTGGAAGCTGAGGCCAGTGTAAAGTGGAGGGTCCGGCCCTACCTGCCTCCCTTCTCCCTTACCCTTTCCTTCTTACGGGGACTTCATGACCTCCTGCCTCTTCTGCTTTTGAACCATCTCGAGGCAAAGGGTTAAATCAGCCCCGACACTGTCCAGCCTCCACAGCTACGCACTGCGGCGGTGCCCACCTCCGTTTCTGTGCTCAAGGAGGGTATGAGTTAAACTCCTGGCCCGCGGCCTCCAGCTGTGAACCGGCGGCAGTGTGGCTGCGCGCAGCGCTCTTGGTCCCGGTCCCCGAGGGGTTAAGGCGGCTCCCGGCCGCTGCGGCTGCGCACTGCGGCGGGGGAGCTGTCCGCGGTGCTGGCCGCCGCGCGCCCCGCCCCCCCCCGCCCCTCGGCCCGCCCGGCCCGCCCCCACTGCGGTGCCGCAGCCTTCGCCGCGCGCCCGACTCGGAGCGGGCGGGGGAGCAGCCAGACATGCGCTGTGCGGAGGCCCCGGCCTCTTAAACCACTGCGGAGAAACCGAGAGAGGGGGCGGGGCAGCGAGGAGCTACACTGACCGCCAGACCACTCCAAGGTTCAGGGGTCCTTTCTGACGTGGATTCTGGCCCGCCTCTCTACTCCACACCTCCAATTAAAGTTAAGCTCAGACCCTGCCCCCAAACCCTGTGGAGGAAGGGGCGTTCAGAGAGGGACTGTGCTGGCTGCCCCCCCCCCCCCGCCAACCCTAAGTCCTAGGGTCCTCTCCACGATGACCCTTCTGCCTTCTCTACCCATCTGATCAAAGCCCCTCTTTGCTCCAACACTGATCCCCTTCCATGTTCGAGGACTGGTTCCTCTCCCTCTGCTCACTGTCTTCTCTAGGGGCCTGACCCACCCCCTTCCTTCCCCTAGATCCTGACCCCGTCCCCCTCCTCAAGGCTCTCATCAAAATCTACACTGCTGTGCAGCAGGACTCTGGTTATCCCCCGTCCTGAAGTGACCCAAGCATGCCCACCCTCAATTCTCTGCACCCCTGACAAGACCCCTCACCTTTCTTCGGCCCTAGTTCTGCCCTCTCTCCCCAGGTCCAGGCTCCTGACCCTCCCTCCTGCTTGAGAGCTTGAAACTCCACTCTCCTCATCGCCATCCTCTTTTTTCACCCTTACACTTCACTTCCTTTTCCCTTCGGGACCCTAACACTCCTGCCCTCAAGGGTTCCACCCCTGCCCTGTCCTCTCTGGGTGAGGGCCTCACCCAGACTTCTCCCTGATATGGGGTTCAGACATTGGCACCAAGGTCCTTAAACACTGCCTCCTTTGTGAGACCTTGACCTTGCCCCCAACTAGCTGATGCCCCCATGCCCTAATAAGAACTCAAAGCTTCTGAGTTCCAGTCACCAGGCCAAACACTGTTTTTGGAAGCAGGCCCTGTGTCCGCCCATCTAAGGTCACCCTCACAATAATCCCATGAAAAACTTGAGGTCCAGAAAGCTTAATTGAGCCTTGCCCAAGTCAGGCAAGGGAACAGCAGACTCAAACTCAAGCTTTCTTGCTGTTAGCCACCTCACAATTCTGCCTCCCTGCCCACCATCTCCCCTTCCCCTTGCCTGGGCTCCAAGCCCTCTGAGACACTGAGAGTGTGTGAGCCAAGTATCCCCTCCCCCACCTTGATCTCGTAGCAGAACCCTCGACCAGGGCTGCCCAGGCATAGGACAGGGAATAGGAGGGTGCAGGGAGGGGATCTAGGAGACAAAGCATCGGGCCAGAAATTGCTGTTCCCAGGATGAAGTTGCTCACGTGGGGAGCTGCATGGGCCAGCCGCCCTCTGTACTGGGGGAGAGCTGCCTCCGATCCCTGCCTTCCTTTTGGGGAGCTTTATCGGGGAGTGGATCAGAAGGAAGAGTTGAGTTTGGGGCTGGGACAGGGGCCCCTGGGAGGGTGGTGTGGACGTGGCTGGCCGACCAGATGTGGATCACCTTTTGCCCTCTCTCCCGCCCCACAGTACGTGGCCTTCGCCTCCCTCTTCTTTATTCTCATCTCCATCACCACCTTCTGCCTGGAGACCCACGAGGGCTTCATCCATATCAGCAACAAGACAGTGACGCAGGCCTCGCCCATTCCCGGGGCGCCGCCAGAGAACATTACCAACGTGGAGGTGGAGACGGAGCCCTTCCTGACGTACGTGGAGGGCGTGTGTGTGGTCTGGTTCACCTTCGAGTTCCTCATGCGCGTCACCTTCTGCCCGGACAAGGTGGAGTTTCTTAAGAGCAGCCTCAACATCATCGACTGCGTGGCCATCCTGCCCTTCTACCTTGAGGTGGGCCTCTCGGGTCTCAGCTCCAAGGCCGCCAAGGACGTGCTGGGCTTCCTGCGGGTTGTGCGCTTTGTTCGCATCCTGCGCATCTTCAAGCTCACGCGCCACTTCGTGGGGCTGCGCGTCCTGGGCCACACGCTCCGCGCCAGCACCAACGAGTTCCTGCTGCTCATCATCTTCTTGGCGTTGGGTGTGCTCATCTTCGCCACCATGATTTACTACGCTGAGCGCATCGGCGCCGACCCTGACGACATCCTTGGCTCCAACCACACCTACTTCAAGAACATCCCTATCGGCTTCTGGTGGGCCGTGGTCACCATGACAACCCTGGGCTATGGAGACATGTACCCCAAGACGTGGTCGGGGATGCTGGTCGGGGCGCTGTGCGCCTTGGCAGGGGTGCTCACCATCGCCATGCCCGTGCCCGTCATTGTCAACAACTTTGGCATGTACTACTCGCTGGCCATGGCCAAGCAGAAGCTGCCCAAGAAGAAGAACAAACACATCCCCCGGCCCCCGCAGCCCGGCTCCCCCAACTACTGCAAGCCGGACCCGCCCCCGCCACCCCCGCCCCACCCACACCATAGCGGTGGCATCAGCCCCCCACCGCCCATCACCCCACCCTCCATGGGGGTGACTGTGGCCGGGGCCTACCCACCGGGGCCCCACACACACCCGGGGCTGCTCAGGGGGGGAGCGGGTGGGCTGGGGATCATGGGGCTGCCCCCGCTGCCGGCCCCTGGGGAGCCTTGCCCCCTGGCTCAGGAGGAAGTGATTGAGATCAATCGAGCAGGTGAGGAGGGGGCATGTGGGGAAGGGGGGGGCACAGGTGGAGACCCGTGGGAAGAGGGGGGTAAGTTTTGAGGGGGGCAGGGGGTTCAGAGAGAGAGTGGTTAGCAACAGAGATGGGAGACAGAAAAGTGAGCAGCCATTGCTGAGGCCAGTGAAATGGCAAAGAAATAGTGACGGAGATTTCATGTGAAAGAGACTTTTGGGAGAGATGGTCTTGTAGCTGAGGTATTCAGGGGGACCCGAGAGGTGGAGTAATTGGCCTAGGGTAAGAAAGAATGCGGACTCAGAGAAACACAGGGAGGTGGTCTCATGGGCTAGCCAGAGACGAGGAGCAAAGAGACAGCTACAGCATCTGTGTCTCTGAGACAACCTGAGAAAAGAGTCTAAAGGTGACAGTCTGGAACCAAGAGATTGTCAAAGCAGGGAGAGAGAGAGGACAAAGAGGAGGAGGGACTGGGCTCAACTGCAGAGTTCAAGTTTGAATGACAATGGGACCTAGGAAGGAGACCCGACTTTAAACAGTAAGAGGAGGCAGGAGGCTCCAAAGGTGAGTGGAATGGCAACCAGGCCCGACTTGGGGCCCAGGGCCTAGTCTCTGGCTCTGCAGAGAGGGATCTGAAAGGAATTTGGAGAGATTTTGCCAAGAGAAGGGTGAAGCGAGGGAGATGGAGGGACTTGATAGGCCCAGGCGGCCCTCGGGGGAATCTGTGCCTCAGAGGCAGAGGATGGGGCGTGGGTCTGGGAGGAGGGAGAGGCCCGCAGGCCCCACCCCCGTATTTTAAGTAGGTCAAGAAAGGGAGCTGGGCGGCTTGGCCTCCATCTTGCTCCCTCAGCCACTGATCCAGTTTCACACCAATTAAAAATAGCTGGAGTCAGAACCTAGGGGACCCCTACTTTCCCCTCCCTCATCTGTCACCTTTTTAACCCTTCCCCATCGAGTCCGTGCCAGAGCTCAATACCCCTCCCTAGACAAACACGTCCCAGCCCCCTACAATCCCCCATCATCTACCCCAACCCAAGACCCCACCAACCGAAGACTATCCCCAGTCCTGCCCTACGCAGCTCTGTCTCAGCCTCTCCCCGCCACCCCCAGCACCCCGCGCCTTCCCTCAACCCACCTCCATCCAACACCGGTCCCTGACCACCCTTTCCTTCCCTTCTGTCTTTCCCAGTACTTTACCCTTCCCGTGACCCGCCCCCTAACACCCTTCCCGCTATCCACTCCAAAACCTTGCCCTCTGATCATCTGCTTGCGGCGCCCAAGTCCACCAACACCCTCTCCCTGCTGATTTCGCTCCCACTTCAAGTTCCCACACCTCACTCTCTCCTCCTTGTCTGTCTGCCCCTGGGGATGCAGATCCCCGCCCCAATGGGGACCCGGCAGCAGCCGCGCTTGCCCACGAGGACTGCCCGGCCATCGACCAGCCCGCCATATCCCCGGAAGACAAGAGCCCGATCACGCCAGGGAGCCGGAGCCGCTACAGCCGGGACCGAGCCTGCTTCCTTCTCACGGACTACACACCCTCCCCTGATGGCTCCATCCGGAAAGGTGAGCCCCACCCCCCCACGACACCCTGGGACCCTCCCTCTCTCCCCTCCCCCAGGGGAGCTGGGAGAGGAGGTGGGGGGAGGTGCTGGGCTTCCCTTCCCCCATCCTCTGGCCCTGAATCTCCTCCCTCCCGGATACTCCGCACCCCCAGCCCTAAGTTTCCTCACCGCTGACCCTCCACCTATCTTTATTTCATCTCCATTTCCCCCTACCCATCCTCCGACCCT